>JABEZY010258671.1:0-14582 GCA_013467495.1 Gossypium gossypioides
GTTATTGGGCCTTGTGGTAATTTAAGCCCATCACGTTCTTCAGCTTGAGTTGGGCCTTTCTGACTCGTATCATATTGCGAGCCCCATACCCACTGGTCACGAATGAGGGTCCCTTGTAGGGCTCACAATTCCTTCTGCGGACATAACTCGCGACCCCATTCTTATGAGGCTTACGTGAACTCTCCTCGTGATCTATTTTTGTGAGCACTCGGTATTCTAGTAGGGTCCCCAGCTAACTATCTTTATAGCGAACATTCATCCTTCGGGTCGGGTCTATCCTGGTCGGAGACTTAGACCCTATTAGGTCATTTGGGCTGGCGGTTATCAAATCCTAACAATTCACTTGTGATGTTTATAGTGTAACATACCTTAATCTTGAATGGATGATGGAATATGTATGCGTGTCTCGTATACTTTGGTATAAATGAAAACTTAAGTTCAAATAGATAAAGAATTGAAAGCTAGTGTAACAACCTATTTTTCAGTGTTGTCAAAAATGATGGTTTCGAAACCACAATTCTGACCAGTGAGTCAGTAGATATTATTTATTTAATGTTTACAACTCTATTATAGTGTCATATTAGAGTTTGGTCTGGTAATTTTGGTGTTTGGCTAGTTAATTAAGGAAAAAGGACTAAATCTTAAAAGCTACAAAAGTTAATCAGTAATGATTGTTATTAGTTAAGTGCTTGGTAAATGAATTTTTAAGGACTATTAGGACAATTTATTCATTATTAGTAGTAAGTGGACAGGTCATGCATGTTTTTGATGAAATTTCAATTAAATTACAAGTGTAAAATGGTAATTAAGTAAATAAAATCATAAACAAAAGAAAACCAAGCTATCATCTTCTTCATTTTAACATTTTCCAACCGAAAACACCATTTTTAAAAGGAAGAATTGGTCAGGCTTGGCTCTTTGCATGTAACTGAATTTTGCTTTCGTTTTTAGTAAATTTTATTTTTTTGAGATCGTTGTAGCTCAATCTGGCTAACTCGGGTATTATTTCTTAAAACTGTTAAAGGTTTTGGGATATTCCATTAATGATTTTTAGATGTTCTTGAGGTTAATTGATATATTATAAGCTTGATGTTAAAAATAGGACTATTTTGTAAAATAGTTTTAGTTAGTTTTGAGTTTAGGGACTAAATTGATAAAATATTAAATTTAACAAGGAATTCTTGTAAAATTTAGTCACTTAGTGGCTGTTAAGGGTCTATATTGAATTTGACACGAAGGTTTTTGGTTGAATTATGAAAAATATGTAAGTTTCGCTTTTAGGGACTAAATTAAATAAAAGATAAAAGCTTAGGGTAATAATGTAAAATGTTTATTGATTTGCCGCAGTTTGTTATAGCAGATTAAACTACTTTTTGTACTTGAGGAGCTCGTATAAAAGCAATTTTGATAATTTTTTACTTAGTTTTTAATTTTAGTTCTTAAATAGTAAAAACTGTAATTTGAGTAATTTATATGACCTTAGGGGCCAAAATAGGCCTAAAGGTAGGCTAACGTATTCGGTGAGTGTGCAGGACAGCATTCGGAGGCATAGGAACACAAGACTGGCTGTGATGTTGCAACATGGAGTGTCGATGTCGTAAAATATTGAGAAGGGCACTCAAAAGGAGTAAATGGCGTTTAGTGTCGTGACACAGCCCTGTAATCAAGCCTCAGATCATAAACTAGCATCAGTTTCGCGATGCAAGCTAGAGGGTGTCGTGATAGTGCCTTGACGAGGAGAATTAATGAGCTAAAGGCATTTTGGTCTGCACAAAAAACTTTAATGCAAAAACGTCAGCCGAATTAGGTCAATGGATGACGACCAACCCTAAGCCTATAAATAGACAATTGTAAACACTTCATAAATAGTTTTTAATTCAAGTTTTATGTTATGACTTTCAATTAGTTTTATTTTCAGTTTCTTTTTAGTTTATTTTGTACTTAGGTTATTTTCATTTGTAATTTTATTCTAGCTTTTATTTTCATTCGTTGTGGAACTCGATTTATGGATTCATCGACTCTTTGTGGATTTCTGTTCTCACAATTATCAATACATATCAGGATTCTTCTTAAACCTTATTTTTGATATATTATTTATGCTTATCTTTTCAATCAAGTTTATAATGTTTATTAGATCCTTGAAAGACTAATCCTTTTATGGGAGATTAATGAGTGGACGTGGGAGTAATGAACTTCTATGTAGGGTTTCTTAGCGGATCAACTGGTTGGGATAGGAAGAACTTAAAACCACTAGGCCTGATAACCCTAGGAAGTCATTTAGGTTGGAATGAACCCAAAATTTGTATTGCCTATCTGTGAACACCTTACCTTAATCCGATTTGGACTGTGAGGTCGATAGATAAGTAGTTTTTACTGACTTATTAGTTTAGTGGAAGATCGAAAGATCTTGCTAGGTTAATGACTAGTTAATTGAATAGAACCCAAAATAAGAGTTAGTTATGATTACTGAAGCGAGTTAGTCTTCCGTCTTTAAAATTGATAAAGTCTACAAATTAGTTTACCGTCTTTATTTTATGCATTTTAATTATTTTCATACAATATGATTTTTCATCACCTTAGGATTTATCATAATATAGTTTTATTAAATTACTAATTAGATCTATTAATGTAGAAGTTAGAATTAGTTCATCTTCGCCTCCCTTGGGTATGATCCTCAGAGTACTCCAATACTTTTTTGTATAAATCTATATTACAACCTGATCCGCATACTTGTGGAAAGCACCTAACGATAAAATCTAGTTGTAGGATTTACATTCTAGACGTTAGTATGTCTGGAGACGGTCAAGTTGTTGGTACCGTACTCGAGGAGGCAACGGTACTAGATTAGTTTTAATTTTTGCATTTAATAGGATAGTTAGGAAATTTTTAAGTTATGGGTACGATTTTATTTTTTTAGTTTAGTTTACTAAGTTCTTTATTTCTCCTTGTAGATCTTAGTGTATGCCTCGGGAGAGAGGAATACCCGTCCAGTTAGTTACTAGTTCATAAAGACTAAGTCGACAAAGAAATTTTAACTGTGGATGAGTTTGGTTACATATGGTTTGACGATGAAATGAACTATGATGACGAAATATACGAGGAGGGAGTTTATGAAGAATAAGAGATCATGGAAAATAAAAAAATATTCATGATAGAGCTAAGCCAATGTGAAAATGAAGCCTCAACGCACCAGTGGAGTAATAACCAAGGTACTAATATAGTTGAACATCCATATGAGTTCACTGGTAATTTGTATGAGGCACTTGAAGATGATCATGACATGCCCGAAAATTTAGACAAGCCTTCTTGTGATTCGTATGAGATACCTTTATGGGAAACCACCAATACCGTTAACTCTGAGGTATTATCAAACATGTCAGACATGATGGTGCAAATGATGAAAATGATGTAAGAAATATCTGAAGCGCTACCTCCAAGGAAAGAGGACATGTCTGACGTGCACAACTTGAATCATGAAAACCCTTGTACTACTGAAAAACATGATGAGATCCATTGTTGGATTCAGCCTGAGCTTGTAATTGAAGATCGTGGGGATGAGTTGAACATAGTTGAAACGATTTTTGATCCAATTGACATAACAATAGATGTAGCCGCTAATGTAAAAACATAAGTAACTACTAGCATGGAGCTTAAATTGATCATGAATGAAAGTACAGAAGAGCCAATACACTTTCTGGCCATAGTAGAGAAGGTGCCAGCTGAAAAGATTGATGAGTTTGATTCATTCTCATTCGACAAGGGCAATAAAGCTCGAGCGACAAAAACTTCATGCGTCATGGAGGGGAGGAAGCTGGAGGCAATAATACCCCGAAAAATAGTTTGGGGTTGGCTCAAATTTGGTACTAAATGGCTCACAACGTGGATGTCACATTGGTTGAAAATAAGGCAAAATTATTGGAATAAACCAATGTGGCTGCTTTATATACATCGTCAGAAAAACAAATGTCGGATTAAGGTGTTGAGAACTAGCTGGAGGTTCTTCTATGGTGGCGATAGGGTCATCCCAACTTTTAAAGAACCTTTATTTCTTTTTTAAATTTTGTTTCATTTCTTTTATTACTTTAGTTGTTTATTTTATATTAGTTATTAATTTCTTTTCCTTTATAGTATATTGCATATTTCATATTTCTTGTTATAACATTTTCTTGTGGGTACTTTCTGTCCAATTGGAGCAAACAAATCCTGATGCCAATACAACAACAGGAATTCAACCTTCTCAGGAAACTTTTCTTTTTTGCACCTTAATCATTTTACAGTAAGGGCAATGTATGCTCTAAAGTGTGGGGGGAAATACATCGGGATTTAATTTTCTTCGAATTGTTTAAGAGTAGGATATGTATGAACCGAACACCTTGAAATTCAAGGGAAAAAGGCCAAAATAGGATTGGTGTCACAACACTGACTCCAGAATAAAAAAATTAAAAAATCAAGTCATAGCACAGGTACCTCTAAGTCGCAACATCGATGATAGTAGCCCCAACTCCCAAAATTTGAAGATATGCTGCGACATCAAACCTTGATGTCATGGCATCAACAAACTATTAGGGATGTCGCAACACAAAACCTTCATATCGTGACATAGTTGCAAATATTTGTAAGATTGACCCGACTCGTTATGGAAACCTGATAGCCAAACCCTTATTTTAATTGGTTCCTAACCTAAAGATTCCACTCTTTTAAAACTAAAACACCCTTATTAGTTATCCTAAACGTAACACCCTATAACCAGTTCGATCGCCGAACACGAATATCAGGATGCCACATCATTGTCTCACATCATACACAGTAAAAATGAGTTCATTATTAAATAAACGTCTTCCATTTTAGAATTTACATGAGTTTTAAGTCAAATATACTCTTAATTATCATTAAGACTTACTACACACACTTTAATTGATAATATAATAATAGTTGTACATACATGAGGGCCACTTAGCAAAATTTCAAAATTGACTATGTATGAATCGATATTGAAACATGGGTATCGATATCTTCCTTACTTGTTATTGATACCGATTGAAAAATCGATACCAGAAAAACATTCTATATCTTGCCTAAAAATAAAACACCAGAAGTTATCGGTACCTTTCAATACATATCAGTAAATTTACCCCGAGTATCGATACTCATCATATGGTATCAATCACAAATTACGATTCTGACTTCATGCACATTTGAAAATCATAGAGGTATCATTTTTAAAACTCGAATATCAATACCTCAGCTTTAAACAGTAAAACTTCAACATACAAGAGCATACAAACAATTCCAACACAAGTCTATTTAACATGCAACTTTTACCATATCAAATAAATGTCAGAACGACTATAATAACAGTTTCAAACATCGAAAATAAGTCCGAGCAATAATCAACATATCATGATTCAAATCTTTAAATCCTAAGAACAAAATAAAGTATGGAAACAACCAAAATATCATAGCAAATACCAGCAAAAAGTCTACCGCATTGCCTTTATTTTTTGAAAACATAAATGGATAATAAATCACCTATGAAGAATTAGTAGAGTCTAGCTTGGATCAATCCCTTGGAACCACACGGCTCACACCGAAACGCTACTAATCTGCAATGGTTTAAAAGGAGTGGGTGAGCTTAACAAAATAAGTGAATGGCCAGAATAACTACTACCCAAACAAGTCATCGTGCATTAATGAAACATCTATATAGCATACTTACAACAGTACCAACTTTAATGTCATATTCTACTTACTCATGCATTGTTTAATGGTTCATTTACTTAGTAATCACATACATTTTTAAGCATATATCACATTACACATATAATAATATTTAAATATAATTTGATACTTGAGCTATGAAACATAGAAGTGGGCTCTATCACCACACATTGGATACACGGATCTCCAACACACCAATTGACTCATAGAGGCAAACATATCCCAAAAAGTGAAGTATAAAGCTAACATTCTCCAACACACCAAACATGTCCTGTTAAATGGAGCTTAGCTCACATTCCCTTATCTCTCCAACCTTTCCTAAGGCCTCAATGCCCAAAAACACAATACATATAGGTCAGTACTCACATTCTTATGACATGCCAACTATATCCAACGGTCTCAAGGATCACAAGGCCAAAATATATGTTATTAACACACACATTTACTTACCGTTCACTGCACTTATTCACTGCAAATATCACATTATAAACACAACATTATCTCTGTCATTTAGCATGTATAACATGCCTACATTTACACTTTAACAATGGTAATGCTGAACACAAAACACATGCTATACCATCTAGTCTCAGTTTACATTTTCACAATCACACTAGCACATATGTCACAAATTAAATCAACTGTACAAGAAAGCTTACACTTGAAATTTAGAGTAGGGGTTTAGGTTACTTCTAAATTCCTAATTAACGAAATGAATCGTGTTCACAAGCAACGATTCTAAACACTTACCAGTTACGTTTTCGTCAAAATACCGAAAGCTCAAACAAGCCTTTCCTTAACTTGTGGAAGGTCCTAACAAATCCAAGGCTTCAACAACATTAATCACACAACAACACAATCACAATTAGCTAAGGACTCACCTTAAGGAATAAAAAACAAAAGCCTAAGCTACGTTCTCAAGTAACCGAAACCTTCTACATAACAAACTTAAATTTCAAATATCTCAGTCTATACTTAATATTGTTGCCTAAAACGAATTCCATTCATCTAATTATTCACCTACGACAAATTCTCAATCTTTAAACGCAAAAATACTCAATTCATGGTATCAAAATTTTTAACATGTTTATGACAAATTTCACAAAAATTCATTAAATCTTTAAAAATATTTAACAAAACTTCAAAGTAAGTTTAAAAACCTTTTAATCTCATCAAAACTAATTTAAAAACACTTTGAAACCATATTTTTACCCAAAATATCGAAATTCACCATTAAGGACCCAATTTTCGGCTTTTGTTGAAAAAATGCGATTCAATAACTAAAATTCAGTTTTAAAGACTAACTAACATTAAAAACTAATGGGTAGACAAATGATTACCTTTGATGGAAGAAAAACGAGTTTTTTTTATTGAAAACCCTGAAAACCCACAAACTTGACAATGGAGAAATCTATGGTGTTTTAGGTGTTTTTATTTAAATTTTGTAGAGGTTTATGGCTTGGGTGTTGATAGAAATCAATGGAATATAGTTTTGGAAATCAAAATTCGATGAACTAAGGTTTGGGATGTAAAGGACGACACAAGAATGAGGGGAGAAGAAACGAACGTGATATGCTGAAGGTGAGGGATGATATTAGGTTGTATTTTTTAAAAACTTGGCTTAACTGCTTTATAAACACACAAAATTTTGCCCTTATTACAAATCAGCCCCTATTTCAAAATTGAAAACCTTTTGAACATTATTTTCAAAAATTGATTTGATTTTCTAAATACCATAAACGAAAACATCTTCGATTACCATGCTTACGAAATTCCTGAGCTCACTAGAGCTAAAATCCCTAAAATACCCCTAAAACTCCTAGGCCCAATTTTGAGGTGTGACAACTCTTCCCCTCTAAAAAGAATTTTATCCTCGAAAATTACTTGAGCTAAAAAAATAAGGATTTTATTGTCTCATCGCATCTTTGGCTTCCCAAGCAGCCTCTTCTGTCTTGTGGTTGTGCCACAAAACTTTAACCAACAGAGCCCTCTTATTATGCAAAACCTTCTCTTCATAAGATAAAATCTCAATCAGTTCTTCCTCATGTGTGAGATCAGTTTGAACTTCAATCTCCTCTGCTGGCATGATATGCGATGGATCTGAATGATACTTCTGTAATAGACACATGGAAAACATTGTGAATTTGCTCAAGCTCTGATGATAACTTGAGCCGATAAGCTACCGAACCAATCCTCTCAACAACTTAATAGGGTCCAACATACCTTGGACTCAATTTACACTTCCTACCATACCACAAAACCTTCCTTCAAGGGAAAACCTTCAAGAACACCTTATCGCCAACTTGAAACTCGATATCTTGACGTTTCGAATCTGTATAAGATTTTTACCTATAAGACGCTGCTTTCAATCGATCACAAATAAATTTCACTTCCTACTCAGTCTCACGAACTAAGTCTAGTCCAACAACTTCCTTCTCATCCAATTCTGTCCAACACAAATGAGTTCTACACTTCCTACCATACAACGCTTCAAAGCCATACGAATACTTGCTTGAAAACTATTGTTGTAAGCAAACTTGGCTAACGGTAAATATCCCTTCCAACTACCATTGAACTCGATTACATAGCTTTACAACATATCCTTTAAAACTTGAATTACCATTTTCGAATTGACCATCTGTTTGGGAGGTGATAAGTCGTACTGAAACTAAGCTTCGACCCCAAAGCCTCTTGCAAAATCTTCCAAGACCTTGATGTAAAATGCGAATCTCTATTAGAAATAATAGAAACTGGAACTCCATGGAAAACGTACAATTTCAACAATATACAACTCTGCCAAATTTTGCAAAGAATAGTCAGTACACACAGCCAAGAAATGTGCACTTTTCGAGAACCGATCAACTATTACCCACACTAAATCTTACCTTGTCAGAGTCAAAGGCAAACCTGAAACAAAGTCCATAGTGATCCTTTTCCAGTTCTATTCAAGAATCGCAATCGGTTGCAACAATCCTGAAGGAAACTGATGCTCTGCCTTTACCTTCTAGCAAACCAAACACCGAGTCACAAAATTCACAACATCACGCTTCAATCCAGGCAACTAATAAATCTCTCAAAGATCATGATACATTTTACCACTATCAGGATGCATAGCGTAAGGGCCATTATGCGCCTCAGTAAGAATCGCTTGCCTCAAATCCGCATCATGTGGAACACACAATCTACCTTGAGAGTTTACCACTATCGGGATGCATAGTGTAAGGGCCATCACTGTCAATGTCAAAATCCTCTTTAACACCTTGCTCAACCTGTCGAATCCTCTTTAACAACTCCCATCTAATGACTGTTTCTCCTTAATCTGTTGCGACAAAGTCAGCTTCACTTGAAGCTCAGCTAACAAACCACCATCACTAGCTAAACTCAAACACACAAACATAACTCTCAACTTCGCCATCAACTTTCTACTCAAAGCGTCGACAACAACATTCGCCCTGCCAGGATGTTACTCTATTACACAATCATAATCCTTCAAAAGTTCAATCCAACGCCTTTGCCTTAAATTCAACTCATCTTGGTTGAGGAGTTACTCAAGGCTCTTATGATTTGTGTAGATGACACACTTCTCTTCATACAAGTAATGGTGCCAAATCTTAAGCGCGAATACCACAGTCACTAATTCCAAGTCATAAGTTGGACAATTGCGCTCATGCATCTTCAACTGTCTCGAGGTGTAAGCCACAACTTTACCCTCTTGCATTAACACATAACCAAGTCCTGAGTACGAAGCGTCATTGTAAACCACAAAATCTTTTCCAGGCATTAGTTGAACAAACACAAGTGCCTCAGTTAAAACTGCCCTAAGGTGTTCAAAACTTTTCTGCCTTTCATCAGTCCATTCAAACACCACACCTTTCTGAAGTAGTTTAGTTAAGGGTGCAGCAATAAGGAAAACCCTTCAACGAATCTACGATTATAGCCAGCCAAAAACAAGAAACTCTAAACTTCGATAATACTCCTAGATTGCTTCCACTCTAAGATCGCCTCAATTTTCTTTGGATACACTCAAATCCCTTCTGCCGACACAACATGACCTAAAAATGCCACTTTTTTAAGCCATAATTCACACATACTCAACTTTGCATACAGCTGCTTATCTCGCAGAATCTACAAAACAACCCTTAGATGCATATCGTGATCCTCCTCAAAACGAGAATACACCAAAATATCGTCTATGAGGATAACCACAAATTGATCCAAATACGAATGGAATACTCGATTATCAAATCCATGAAAGGAGCAAGGGCATTAGTTAAACCAAATGGCATGACCAAAAACTCGTAATGCCCATACCAAGTCTTAAAAAAAGTTTTCAATATATCAGACTCCTTCACTTTTAACTGATAATACCCGTATCTTAGATCAATCTTCGAGAACACTGTTGCACATCGAAACTAATGAAACAAGTCATCAATTTAAGGTAAAGGATACTTGTTCTTAATAGTCAACATGTTCAACTATCTATAGTCAATACAATCCTTATCGAACCGTCCTTCTTTTTCACAAACAAAATCTGTGCACCCCATGGAGATACACTCGGCCGAATGAACCCTCTGTCAAGCAACTCTTGCAACTGAACCTTCAAATCCTTGAGCTCTTGTGGTTCTATGCGATAGGGGGCTATAGACAGTGATGCAATACCCAGATATAGCTCAATACCAAACTCAACTTCACGTTCTGATGGCAAACCAATCAGCTCTTTACGAAACACGTCAGGAAAATCCTTAACTGTGTGAATATCCTGAACTCTCAACTCTTTACTAACCAAATTCATCACATGGGCTATGTAAGCTTCACAACCTTTTCTTATCATCTTCACAACCTTCATAGCCGAAACCACATTAGACATAAATCCCAATTTTTCACCACCACCAACAATTTCTAACCCATCACTATTTCTCAAAGTAATTTGTTTCGTCTAAAATTATACCTTAGCCTTATGTTAAGGCAAACGGGTCCATACCAAGAATAACATCAAACTCGTAGAAAGGCAATTCCATAAGATTAACAGGGAAAATGTGCCCTTGTATCATAAGGGGCATCTACGATAAACTTTATTCACTATCACACTATCTCTAAAGGAACTAATTACAGTCATACCTAAATCAATAGTCTCTACAAGAATCCCTAACTGACAAGCCAATTCACTCAAATATATACGAATGTGTAGAACCAAAATCAACCAAAGAAAACAATAGAGTAGACTATAAAGTAAAAGTACTTGCCATAACATCAGTCGGATCCTGATCCTTCTGTTCCCTAACAATATAAACTCGAGTTGGACCTCTAGAATCAACTGTGAAGCAATAGTATGAGCAACAATTCATTGCTTAACCAGTTTCCATTACCTCTATTGGGACCAAGGCCTCTAGCAGGCGCAGAACCAGGTGTTGAACTCTGAGTCTGTGAAACCTCCACTCTACTTGGGCAATCCCTCAGAAAATGTTCCATCGAACCACACTTAAAAAAACCACCTGCCAACTTACGACACTCACCAAAATGCCTATGCTCGCAATGTGCACAAATTGGCTATTTAGAACCACCCATCAAACCACCAATACTAACCACAACACTACTCTACTACCTAGACTGACTCGATTGAGATCCACGTCTCGCACCCCTACCGAAACTCTAACTATCAAGCCCTCTCTTAGGCGGTCGACCTGATGCACCATAAGAAGTCCTCTTACCAGATTCAGTAACCACAGAATGAGGCGACTCAGCTAAAGTCTCCTCAAGTACTTTAGCTCTCTCAACTAAATCATCAAACATCTCCATGTTCTGAGCTACCAAGTAAACCCGAATCTCACAATTAAGCCCAAATCAGAAAATGTTACAACGGTCCCTCTAAAAAAGAACCTTGTCAAGAGCATACTGACTAAGTTGCACAAACTCTGCATCTAGTCAACCACTAACAAATCACCCTAAACAAAATCTAAGAACTCATATTTACGAGCCTCCATATACTACTCGCCCATGAACTTCCTCTTAAACACCTCAAGAAAATAACCCAAAGCCAAACGGTTACCGGTAGTACCTCTCTTAACCGTATTCCACCAATGATGAGCCTCACCGTCGAGTAGGGACACAGTACAACCTAACTTCTCCTTGTCAGAATAGGGCATCTGCTCAAGGATCATTTCAACTCCTTCCAACTAGTACTTAGCTACGGTTGAAACAGTACGTTTTACCCCAAAAAAATCTTTCCCACCCAATGCATGTAGATGTTCAAGCGACAACCCTCGATTAACATGCGCAAGATTAGTAGGTGTAGGAGCAGGGTTATCACCAGCAATCCGCTGAAACGCTCCAATCATAGCTTCTATCAGAAGGCCAACACCCTCATTAGGTATGTTCACTCTATATGACGACACATAAGGTGTAGAGGATGTACCATCCTCTTGAGCACAAGCTATCACATTAACATGTCTAGGAGGCATATCACACAGACAAACAAACAAGAGGCGTGAGTGGCGGGGAAATGATCCAAGTCACAATCTTGTAAGGAAACTTTAGGATTAAAGACAATGTGTTTCCGTTCCTACCCCACATGCAATTCAATCAGAGACATTTCAACAATTTTAAGAAATTAGGATAATTTAAACAATTGGGTTTCTAAATCCATGGGTTGTGAAACCCCAATAAACACATCAACAATCACCTAGGTTCAAGTGTTAGTAAACCTTGGCTCTGATACTACCAAATGTAACACCCTATACCCAGCCCAGTCGTCGAGCTCAAATATCAGGATGCCACACCACCGTCTCACATCATATACAGTACAAATGAGTTCATTATTAAAGAAACATCTTCCATTTTAGCATTGACACGAGTTTTAAGTTAAATATACTCTTAATTATCATTAAGACTTACTACATACACTTTACTTTATCATATAATAACAATTGTACATACATAAGGGCCACTTAGCAAAATTTCAAAACTGACTACGTAGGTATTGATATTGGAACATGGGTATCGATATTTTTCGTACACAGTATCAATACCGATTGAAAAATCGATACCAAAATAGCATTTTTTCTTTCTAAAAATAAAACACCAGAAGTTATTGACACCTTCCAATATGTATCAGTAATTTTACCTCGAGTACCGATACTCGTGATATGGTATCAATACCAAATTAGGATTTTGACTTCATGCACATTTGAATATCATAAAGGTATCATTTTTAAAACTTGAATATCGATACCCTCTGCTTCAAATAATTAAAATTCAGCTTATAAAAGTATAGAAACCATTCCAACACAAGTCTATTCAACGTGCAACTTTTACCATATCAAATAAACGTCAGAATGACTATAATAATAGTTTCAAACATCAAAAATAAGTCTGAGAAATAATCAACATATCACGATTCAAATATTTAAATCTTAAGAAAAAAAAGCTATGGAAACATCCAAAATATCATGGCAAATACCAATAAAAAGTCTACCATATTGCCTTTATTTTCCCAAAACATAAACGGATAATAAATCACTTACAAAGAATTACTAGAGTCTAGCTTGGATCAATCCCTTGGAACCACACCGCTCACACCGAAACGTTACTAATCTACAATGGTTTAAAAGGAGTGGGTGAGCTTAACAAGTTTAGTGACTGCCTAGAATAACTACCACGCAAACAAGTCACCATGCATTAACGAACCATCTATATAGCATACTTACAACAGTACCAACTTTAATGTCATATTATACTTACTCATGCATTGTTTAATGCTTCATTTCCTTAGTAATCACATACACTTTTAAACATATATCACATTACACATATAATCATATTTAAAGATAATTTGACACTTGAGCTATGAAACATATAAGTGGGCTCTATCACCACACATTGGATACAAGGATCTCCAACACACCAATTGACTCATAGAGTCGAGCATATCCCAAAAAGTGAAGCATAAAGCTAACACTCTCCAACACACCAAACATGTCCCATTGAATGGAGCTTAACTCACATTCCCTTATCTGTCCAACTTGTCCTAGGGTCTCAATGCCCAAAAACACATTACATATAGGTGAGTACTCACAATCCTATGGCATGCCAACTATATCCAACGGTCTCAAAGATCACAAGGCCAAAATATTCATTATTATCACACACATTTACTTACCGTTCACTGCACTTATTCACTGCAAATATCACATTATAAACACAACATTATCCCTATCATTTAGCATGTATAACATGCCTACATTTACACTTTAACAATGGTAATGATGAACACATAACACATGCTATAACATCTTGTCTCAGTTCACATTTTCACAATCACACTAGCTCATAATTCACAAATAAAATCAAGTGTATCAGAAAGCTTACACTCAGATTTAGAGTAGGGGTTATGTAACATCCTATACCAAGCTTGAATATCAGAATGCCACACCACCGTCTCATGTCATACACAGCAAATAAAAGCTCATTCTAAAATAAATGTCTTTCATATTATCATTCGTATAGGTTTTAAGTCAACCTTACTCTTTAGTTATCATCCTTACATGCTAAACATTCATCAAATAGTCTTGTAATAATAATTCAACATGCTTAAAGTCCATTTAGCAAAATCTCAAAACTGACTACGTAGGTATTGATACTAGAACATGGGTATCGATATTTTCAACATATGAAATTGATACCGTATAGAAAATTGGTACCAAATCAGCATTTTGTTTCTCATCCAAAAATCAAAACCTGAAAAATATCAGTACTGTTGAAACCAATTTTTTGAAAACAAAAATTTAGTTGTCGACTTTAAAAAAACAAAATTGGGAGTCGCCACCAATATTTTATTGAGGTGTGATTGGATCACCTAAAATGACTTT
>JABEZY010259096.1:0-18323 GCA_013467495.1 Gossypium gossypioides
TAATATTAACTAATTTGAACATTATTTAAATGCATATTTGTTACTTTATAATATCATGTCTAAAATGGAGATTTTATTTCTCAAAAGTACTTTTTGACAGCAATACTAAACACTTAAATTTTAAACAAAACTTCCCAAAAGCACTTCTCAAAAGTACTTTTCAAAAGCAATACTAAACTAGCCCTTAATGCCACAATTATAAGCCTTTATATAGACATCTCAAAGAACCAATTTCATATGATTTACGCCTAGAATCATGCTTAACAACCATCCACTACATTAGATTTTTCTAAATATAGAATTTGTCAAAGTCAAAAGCCTAATATTTTTATCAGCCCAAAAATAATTCAGCAATTTTCAATTTAACCCGATTTTTTGCTTGTTTTTTAACTTTGTCACTCCAATTGCGCCCCTAATAAAATTTAAGTAAGAAATCACGAGCTTAGTAGCATTCTATTCAAAAATTGACCAAAATTAGGTACATTAAACATATAAAATTAACTTGCTATCACTTATATAATGAAACTCATATTTACTTAGTATGTTTAAGGAATGAATATTGTTTTGATTTAGTCACATTAATTGTATAATTTAGTCGCTAATTATTCGTAGTTGATTCAGCAACGAATGTGACACATTGTAGCTCGAACCCAACGATCGAGTCGATTATAGGGTGTTACAAGAGTTCTATTGCAAATAATTATAATTTCCTTTAACTTACAATTGAAATAATTTTAAGGATCGATTAAGTTTTTTAACACCTATTACTTCTACTAGTTTCTACCCACCTATATGTAAATAAATAGCTTTCCTTTAAAAAGGAATATTGGAGATGAGTTCAATATGAATAGTCCATGTTTTTTCTACTCTTTAGTTTTCTCAGAAATTGTGTTTGTCTTATTTAAATTAGAGACGTGATCTTCACAAATCTATCATGGTATCAGAGTTATTGTGATTTCTCATGATGGATTGTGGTTGGTTATTGATTGATGTTGTGTAGATTATGACCTAATACAATTGTTCCTAGCAAAAGATTAGTTCAGATTGTTATGTGTTCTTATTCTTTCAAAGTGTTTTCATGTTGTTGGATTTTCATCTCTTATTTTTGCTAACCTTTCTTTGGTGAGATCTAAACAGTTTGTTTTAGATATCTTAATGTGAGCTTATGTAGAGGTGTTAGATCGATTGATTATTTTAATTTGTGATATGGTATATGTGTTAGCATCTTTGATTGTGATCCTATTAGATCTTTTTTTGTTGAAGTTGTTCACTTTGATTGTGGTTTCTTGAAGCTCTTGAGTAACCAAAATAAGACATTTTTGACAACTTTTATGGAAAGTAAGTGTGAAAAGGCGATTAGTCAAAAATAAGAATAGGATGAACATGCAAATTTTATGACAATTTTTTGGTAATATTTATTAATTAGAAATGGTTTGTAAAATAATCATATGTAACATTACACAATTGGATAGGATTATAGTTGATGTAATAGAAAGAGACTACCTACTATTTCTATTTTATAGGCATCTTTATTCCATGACAAAATTATGACAATAAGTTTGCATGTTCACAAATAAACAATATCTTACGTACATCTTAATAATATGAATTGTTAAATTATGGTTTTCATCTATCTTTTTTGTTCTCAATTTCTGAATTTAATTTTTATATGTTTTTTTGGATATTATTTCTTACTCTAAATTATTAACAAATATTACAAAAATTAACTTTAAAAGGGTAGTGTTAAAATTTTCATTAGTTGACCAATGTGAAATTAAGAAAAAAAAGAAAAGAGGTTCCACTATAAATTAATTTTTTAACATGATAAAATAGTGAAAAATAGATACTATTAAAAAAATAATTAGTTGATTAATGTAGAATTAAAAAAATTTATGTTAAACTGGAAATTCTTTGTTTCAATTATAATCAATTATCACAAGTACTAAATTAATACTTAATTCAACTCAAACTAATTAATCATGATAGCTTTGAAGGAAATCCATACATAAATTGTGCACAATGTGATTCAAGGCCTTAAAACCTCAACCTTATTAAAAAAAAAAAACCAAACTCTTGCTGGTGAAAAATAATCATTTTGATAGTCATAATTTCACCTTTAAATAATATAGGAAATTTCAATTTTAGAATATAATTTTATTTGTGCATTATATTGATTGATCTTAATTATAGTCATTCGAATATATTAATTATAGTTTTGAATGAAACAATAATGTAATAATAATAGTGTGAAGACTTGTAGCACCCCATATCCGTTCTAAACGCTAAGACCAAGTCTGGAGAGCTACATCAAACCATCAGAAAAATTCAATCCTAACTATCCAAAGTTTAACAATCGAAAATCATTTATATAAATAAACCTACGTTTGAATCAAAGTTATAAACTAAAATACGGAATAAGCACACAAAAGTATAAGTCTAGGTAAAATGTTAGGTAATGAGAAAAGAGATAACCGAGCTCCTGCCACACTGACCTGCCTAAGTCTGTGGGTTACCTGTAATCCAAACAAACAGACAAAATGAGTTTACAACTCAATGCATAACTTACATTCTCAATTAAAAAATAACATAACAGATATAATTACAGTTCTTTATTAATCAATCAATTCTCAGAGTCAGATACAGAAACAGTAACAGAGGATATTAGATACAGTTTTAGAACATTTCAGATACAGATACAATTTCCTACCCCAACCGCTACACACCATCTCTGTCCATCCCTACACACCACATAGGGTATCAAGTACCCATCCATCCCTGCACACCACATGGTGACTATGTGTCACATTTCAGAATGATTGCAGTCAAGCTGCCAGATCATAATGCGATAATTCATTAGAATCATATATAAATATGTGGCTTAGCCACTAGGTTTGACAGATTATTAAACTGCCCACACTTCCTCCTTTTCACAATCCCAACCCAGTACAGATGTAGAGGTAACAAATATCATATTTGCATATACAGAAATACGAATTCAGATCATACTCATGTAATGCTATCACAACTTACTTATCAGATTCCATATTGAACATATATATATGAAAAAAACATATTACTAAGTAACAAATCATCAGTTAATAGTTTTATTGTCTAATTCAGCTCATACGAACCCTACAGTAGGCCTACGTTTGATTCGAATGACGATTACGACCCTAGGGGAAATTTTTTATTTTTGACCTACACTCCCGTGTGGATTCACACGGCTTGGATGGTTGGCCTGTGTGGTCCACATGGCCTAGCACATGGCTGTGTGGCTCAAAACAGTTAGTTACATGGTCTAGCATACGGTCAAGCACACACCCGTGTGACTCACAACCCTTTACACGGCCTGAACACACACCCGTTTGCCTCTAACTCGAAAATAGTGAGTTACACAACTTACCACACAGACGTGTGGCTCACACGGCCTACCACATGGATGTATGGCGTCGACAACCATGTTTGTCGGCATTCATAATTTGCAAAAATTTGAGTTCTCGTTACGCAACTGATATAGTTTCAATGTAAAAGCAACACAAAAGAATCTAGAACCTAAAACAACAATCAATTGGCTGATTAAAAAACTAAATTGAACTCAAACGCTAAAGTTAACATCCATAACTAACATGCGTCGAAAACTTCAACACAAAACCCCGAAGTAAAATTATTCGCTCACCAACAATCTAACAGCAACCAATCAAAACTAAACCATTTGAGGGCTACTCCTTTCGAGATCTTCGCCTAAAAAGGAAGCAATTTGTACAATCAATAGAGAGTTTGTAATATTTCGTTTTTCAATGGTGTTAGAAACAGTGATTTCGGGACCACAACTCCGATATGTGAAGTATTTTATTATTTAATTAATTCTTATAGAGTTATATGAGGGTCATAATTAAATATGGTTAAGAAATTTTAATGTTTAGATAGTTAATTAAGTAAAAAGGATTAAATCGTAAAAGTGCTGAAAGTTAGTTGTTATTAGTAAATTGATTTTTATAGCTATAGAAACTTAGGTGGTGGCCTTAAATGGTAATTAAACCATTACTAATTATGATGGACGGTTAGGGGTAAGCATATTTGATGTTTTATAAGTTTAATTAAAGGGCGTTACGGTAATTTAATAAAATTAATAAAAAAACAAAAAGATGATAAACTATCATCTTCTTCAATTGTTCTTTGCCACCACCGAAACACCATGCTTATGTAAGGTTAGGGTTCGAGCAAGCTTTGGATGCATGCATGTGAGTAATTTTTATATCGTTTCTTGTAATTTTTATGTTTTTCAAATCGTTACAACTAGGTCCAACTAACCTATAAATCCGTTTTTAAAACTTTCAAAGAATTTAAATGAAGCCACTGAAGAAACCTTGTTAATTTGAATGTTATTTGATGGAGTGGAAATTATAGGTGTTAATTTGAATTGGTTTATTAGTAATTTTGTTAGTTTTTTATTAAAGGATCGAATTGAGTAAATGTTAGAATTCATGGGTAAATACTTTGAATTTAGAATAAATTTGGGCTGAAAATAAGAGGATAAATATTCAGCTAGCATGAATAAATGGAAAATTTTGCTAAAATTGGAGATTTTAAGTTTAGGGACTAAATTGTGAAAAATGTAAAATATTAAGAAAAATGTGTAATTAATGAAAAGTTAAGGGTCATATGATTGAATTGAATGTAAATTTAATAGATTGTATTTAATTACTATATAGATCAAGATTTGAATAATAAAGACAATAACCGAGGAAAAAGAAAAATTGTAGAATAGTCCCTATGTTTAAACCAGAAGTGCTTTAGAGCTAAGTTCATAGTTATTGCTATTTAGTGTGTTTCACTTGTAATTTATATTATTATTATCTTGTTAGTTGATCTCTTTGTATGTACATGTGAATATAATTTAGTTAATTATACAATTATTAGCAATGCAAGTATTACATATAAATATATATATGAAATTGATAAGTGGTTATTAGTAGTATTTCTTGCATATGATATGAATTGTATGAGACTGTAATGAATTCTAATATGTATACAGAAGTTTTGAAGTACCTTCATTTCACCTCGGTGCCCCTGTAAACACTTCGGTGTCTATGTTTGTACAACTGTGCCACTAAATGTACTCCGGTGCCCCTGATTGCACTTTGATGCCCCTGTTTTGCATCTATGATGCCCCTAAAAATGAGTAAGGTTTGAGTATGTGAACCGGGTAATGATGAACTTGATTAAATGATATGAAGAATTACATCGAGTTAACATATTATAGTTATGATCAAATCTTTGAAAACTTATAAGCAAAGCAATTGAGAATTTTAGTTATCATGTTATAATTTTTAAGTGATTCCTTTACTAAAAGCAAGTCAAGTAGAATTTGCACTATGATCTTACTAAGTTGTTTAATGATGTTTCTCATGTCATTTTGTAGTTAACGATTACAGACGACTCGAAGGATCGACATCAAAGCTCACACTATCCATTTACTTTTGGTAGCTTTTATATCTCTTTTTGGGTTGTGGCATGTATTTTGTTGTAAGAAATTTAACATTAGAAGTTTGGAATATATGAAATGTTATTTAGTATTTGTGATTATGTTATGTGATGTTGAATGGTAAACTTTATTAGTATGTTTAGAAGATAATAGTATGGTTGGTTATAAATGTTGAATTGAGGTGTGTTAATGGATAAAGTTTTGGTATAATGTTTGGTTATAATTGGGGTACATATGGATGGTACATTGGTTAGAAGTTTAGATTACTAATTTTAATATGTTTTAAGTATAGGTTTTGTTTGTTTTGGTCATGGGATGGTTGTGTTTTAGGTGTACCTTACCGGGCAAGTTTTGGCTTGATTTTAGCTTGTTTAAGAAGTTAATTTGGAAGCACACGAGCTGTCACACGACCGTGTGTGATCTGTTAGTTTTAGTGCAGATTTCACACGGTCTGAGACACGGGCTAAGACACAGCTGTGTGTCTCAAACCAGTGAGTTACACGGGCTAGCACAAGGCCTGCGACATGACTGTGCGAGCCAAGTCAGTGAGTTATAAAGTTTGAGCTGTGTCACACAATCTGGTTTACCAGATTGTTAAGTTTTTCCTAAAATTTATGTTTTGATTCATTTTGATCTCTGATTGCTTTCAAACTAATTTTAGGGCCCCGTAAACCTGAATTAAGGTCCATGTGCTCTTGTTTTTCTATGAAATGATATATGTTTATAAATTAATTAAATACTTGTTTTGAATTAAGATAAATTGTTCTATTCGGTTCTGTAACACTCTGATCCTTAATCTGGCAATAAAGTCGGGATATGGGCATTACAAAGTTCGGAGCAATAGACAGTAACAATCAATCTCAAAAGGAACAGGCGAAAACTAGCAAAGCAGAAGAAGGCAACGAAAGAACTTACGTAGAAACCTTTTTGCAACAACGAACAACACAATACCATCGATTAAACCTGGTAACAGAAATCACGGAGGTAGCAAAAAGAAAAGAAAATAGGGAAAAAAAAGGAAAGAAAAAGAAACGATAAACTAAAACCAAACCTTTGAAAGAAAAGAACATAAAAGAGGTTTTGGGAAAAATTAATTAATTTAAAAGCAAAACTAATTACCACAAAGTACAAAAATTATTCCCCCATTGCTTACGCAGATACTCGAACATAGAACTAAAGGAAATACAAAAGCTTAACCATCGAACCAATAGACTTATTCTTGACATAGATTAACGCAACAGTAACTTAAGTCGAGAGTTCGAGGGTAAGATTTGAACAAAAAATAAAAAAATTAAGAAGGAAGACTCAAACCCCCGATCTCAACCACATAAACAGAGCACTTAACCACAGATACAGAAACTTAGTTATTGATAGAATTTAGCAAACAACACTCAAATTTTGTGGGTGTTACAACTTTTTACCCTTAAAAGAAATTTCAGCCTCGAAATTTAACTGACTCAAACAAATGAGGGTATTACTGACAAATCGAATCCTCGAGTTCTGAAGTAGCTTATTCAGTGCCATGATTTTTCTACAGAACCTTCACCAGAGGGACGATTTTCCTCCTCAAGACCTTAACATCTTGATCCAAAATCTGAACAGGCTCCTCCACAAAAGTCAGATCCAGTCGTACCTCAATCTCCTGAATAGGAAAAATGTGAGACGAATCAAACTGATACTGTCTCAACATAGAGACATGGAACACATCATGAATTCAATCCAACATAGGAGGTAGCTCTAGCTTATAGGCGACAAGTCCGATGCGCTTCAGAATATGGTAATGTCCAATGAACCTTGGACTCAACTTACCTTTACGCCCGAATTGGAGAACCTTTATCCACGAAGAAACTTTCAAAAATACCTGATCACCTATAGAATACTCAATATCACGCCTTTTAATTCTGCATATGATTTTTCTCGATCAGAAGCTAGCTTAAGGCAATCTCGAATCAATCTAACAATATTCTCAGTATCAGAAACAAGTTTGGGACCCAAAACCCGACGTTCACCTAACTCAGTCCAACATAGAGGGGTACAACACTTACAACCATACAGAGCCACGTAAGGTGCCATTTGAATGCTAGACTTAAAATTGTTATTATACGCGAAAGTAGATTACACAACTTCGCAACCCGAATGACTCGCTCAAACTGTCCATCGGTCTGAGGATGGTACGCAGTACTAAAATCCAATTGAGTGCCCAAGGCTTCGTTAAGCTTCTTTCAGAATCGAGAAGTAAAACGTGGGTCTCTGACAGAGATGATTGAAATCGGCACTTCATGCAACTTTACGATATCAGAGACATGCAACTTAGCCAATTTCTGAAGCGAATAAACAGTCTTGATTGAAAGGAAATGAGCAAACTTAGTCAATCGATCAACGATGACCCAAACCGAATCCTTTATAGTAGGAGTCAAGGGTAACCACTAACAAAATCCATAGTCACACATTCCCACTTCCAAAGGGGAATCTTAATCGGTTGTAGCCAACCCGAAGGTAATTGATGCTCAGACTTAACCTTCTGACACGTCAGACAATGTGAGACAAAGAGAGTTACCTCTTGTTTTAAACCGGGTCACATATATAATTCTCGAAGATCCCAATACATCTTATTTCCACCAGGATGCATAGCTTAAGGGCTACTATGCGCTTCACGTAGAATCGATTGCCTCAACTCAACATCATTATTCACATAGATCTGACCCCTGAAACATAAAACCTCATTGCTATTTAATCCAAAATCAGAAGTCCCACCATCCTCAATCTGACGAAAACTTGAAACCAGAGACTCATCACTCAATTGTTTAGCTCGAATCTGATCAACCCAAGTCAGCTTAACCTGCAACTCGGCCAGAAGACTACTGTCATCAAACAAACTCAAACGAGTAAACATCGCTCTTAGATCAGTCATCACTGTATGACTAAGAGCATTAGCCACAACGTTAGCCTCACCATGATGGTATTCTATCCTGCAGTCATTGTCCTTAAGAAACTCAACCCATCTATGTTGCACAAGGTTCAACTCCTTTTGAATTAGCAAATGCTTGAGGCTCTTATGGTTAGTGTAAATGATACACCTCTCACCATACAGATAGTGCCTTCATATTTTTCGAGCAAAGACAATCGCAACCAACTCAAGGTCGTGTGTGGGATAGTTACCTTCGTGTGACTTAAGCTGTCGAGATACAGAAGCCACAACATTACAATTCTATATCAAAACGCAACCCAAACTGACATGCAAATCATTGCCGTAAACAACAAAATCTTTACCACATTTAGGCTGTACCAGAACAAGTGCCTGAGTCAGAATGGACTTGAGGTTTTCAAAGCTCGTTTGTTGCTCATCAGACCACACAACTGGTGTGTTTTTACACAATATCTTAGTTAAAGGAGCTGCGATAAGCGAGAATCCCTCAACGAATCTCCGATAGTAACCTGCGAAGCCCAAGAAACTTTGAATTTGAGACACATTCCTTAAATGTTTCCATCCAATCACAGCCTTGAATTTCTTAGGATTTACTCGGATCCTCTCAGCTAAAACAACATGTTCTAGAAAGGTAACCTCTTGCAACCAAAATTCACACTTGCTGAACTTAGCGTAAAGCTGTTTCTCACAGAGTATCTACAGAACTACCCGAAGATGCTCACTCGCTCTTAGTCTTACAATATATCAGAATATCATCGATGAAAACTACGACGAATTGGTCCAAATATGGTTAAATTACTTGATTCATTAGATCCATAAACGTAACCAGAGTATTTGTCAACTCAAAAGGCATGACCAGAAACTCGTAGTGCCCATAATGAGTCCTAAAGGTAGTCTTATACACATCAGTCTCCTTAACCTTGAATTGATGATATCCAAAACGAAGACCAATTTTAGAGAATACAGATACCCTAAAGAACTAATCGAACAAATCGTCGATCCTTGGAAGCAGATACCTATTCTTTACCATCAACTTATTCAGTTGATGATAATCGACGCACATCTTTATCATGCCACCCTTTTTCTTGGAAAATAGAACTGGTGCTCCCCACGGGGATGCACTCGGTCGAATGAATCCTCGATCGAGAAGTTCTTGAAGTTTGGCTTTTAGTTCCATAAGCTCTTCTGGTACCATGCGATAAAGGGCAATAAACATTGGAGTTGTACCTAACAAAAGTTCAATGCCAAACTCAACCTCTCTGTTCGGAGGTATCCCCGAAAACTCCTATGGGAAAACATTCGGAAAGTCTTTTATAGTTTGTATATCCTTAACAGAAAGCTTTATAGAACAAAAAGCAGACACAAAGGCCAGATATGCTTTACAACCTCTTCGAACTAACTTTTCAGCTGTAAGAGCGGAGATTACATGAAAAAGGTAATCTCGATGCTACTCAATCATAACAATCTCAATATCATCATCAGATCTCAGAGTTTCTCTCTTAGAGGCACAATTTAAACTGACTCGATGTTCCACGAGTCAATCCATTCCCAAAATTATATCAAACTCTCTAAACAATAATTCCATCAGGTTAGCCAGAAATACAACACCCTAAATCTTTAACGGAACCCATCTATACACTTTGTCAACTCGGACCGACTGACCCAAGGGACTAATCACAGAAATCTCTTTAGCAGTACACTTAGCAAAAGTGCTCAAATTCACAGAAACACTGCTAGCTATATACGAGTGAGTAGAACCAAAATCTATTAGAGCAAAATACGAAACAAAATGGATAAAGAATGTACCTGCTATAACATTAGTGTCGTCTCTGTCCTCATGACGCCTCGCCGCATACACAAAGGTAAACTATTGTGTCTCAATCTGACCTACACCTCTATGCGGTGCTCTTTGACCCCAACCAGAACCATTACCCCACTTGATCGTACAACGACCCCTAGGTGGCTGCTGAGTTCCCCTTGAAGACTGAATGAGACTTGAAGTCGGAGTCGGTGCAGGAGCGTGCACTAGATCAGATTAGAAAGGACAATCCCAGACATGATGTTCCATTAATTCGCATCGAAGAGAGGCCCCTAGTTTTTTCCAACACTCATCCGGATGGCATCTTCTACAGTCACTACATGTCTGAATCTCGGTCAATGCAGCTGGTGCCTCAGTTCTCAGAGGCCCTTCAAATCTAGCTCGTTTCTTAGGGCACTGAACAAAACTAGAGGGACCCAAATCCCTCTTGAGCTTATTCTGACACCTCTCTCAGTCTCTCATCGCGTACTCCGTACATTTCACCTCATCCGTTATCTTCGCCTTGTCAATAAGGCCACAAAAACCCGCTCTCTCTAAGGAGCTATCAGAAATCTCAGATCATATCTCAATCCCTTATCGAACCGAATTCTCATATCATAGTTATTCAGAACCAGATTGCGAGCATACTTGCTCAATCTTAGAAACTCGGCCTCATACTCTGCCACAGACCTCTCGCCCTGAACCAAACTCATAAACTCGCGTCTACGAACCTTTACATAACTCGCCCCCACATACTTGTTCTAGAAGGCACTCTTAAAGAAATCCCAAGTGATCTAGTCGAGCTGGGCTCCCTACTAAAAAGTCAACCACCACTGGTAAGCCTCATTTCAGAACAGAGATACAACACCCCTCAGTTTCTATGTAGAAGTGCAGTCAAATTCATTCATAATACGCTCAGTGGCCTCTAACCAGTACTCGATCACAGTAGGGGTGACTCTAGTGACACCCCTAAACAATTTAGCACCATTCGATCGGAGTCATTTAGTAACCGACCCTCAATTCTCGAATCTAGAATGGGTCTCATCGACCCCTTTTAACACACGCAGCATAGCTTGGGATAGTATGCCACCCACGGCTATCAGATTTGAGGCCTAGTCTTAACAGTAGGAGTCCCAATGATCTTATTGGTCGCCAGGTTAGGCATACTACCCATAGAGGATGACTCTGCTCAAGCTCCTCTTCAACGCCCATGGTACCCACAAAAACCACATCCACGACTACCATACGAACTCATTATCTCAACTTATCTACAATGCCAAAAGTTTACAAATAAGTTCAGAGTTCTCATCAGATATCTTAGTTCACAATTCATATCACAGTCTTTAACTAACCAACAAGTTCAGTTACTACAACATTTCTAACTAAATAATATAGCTAAAGCAGAAGTACTTACAGGTTCGGCGTTGGAGACTCGATCATTTATAAAATTAAATTTTAAAGGTACTTGAATCAGGTTTTCATTCAAAACTTGTTTAAACAAAAATAGGAGCCCAAAAACACAGCCCGAGTTTTGTAAACCTAGCTCTAACACTACTAAATGTAACACCCCATACTCGGCCTAAACGCTAAGACCAAGTCTGGAGAGCTACATCAAACCATCAGAAAAATCCAATCTTATCAGTCCAAAGTTTAACAATCGAAAATCATTTATATTCCGGAATAAACACACAAAAGTATAAGTCTAGATAAAACGTTAGGTAATGAGAAAAGAGATGACCGAGCTCCTGCCACACCGACCCGCCTAAGTCTGTGGGTTACCTATAATCCAAACAAACAGACAAAATAAGTTTACAACTTAGTGCGTAACTTACATTCTCAATTAAACAATAACATAACATATATAATTACAGTTACTAATTAATCAATCAATTCTCAGAATCAGATACAGAAACATAAACAGAGGATATCTTATACAATTTCAAAACATTTCAAATGCAGATGTAATTTCCTACCCCAACTGCTACACACCATCTCCGTCCATCCCTGCACACCACTCAGTGACTATGTGTCACGTTTCAGAATGATTGCAGTCAAGTTGCCAGATCACAATACGATAATTTGCCAGAATTAGATTAAATATATGGCTTAGCTACTAGGTTCGACAGATTATTAAACTGCCCACACTTTCTCCTTTTCACAATCTCAACCCAATGCAGATACAGAGGTAACAAGTATCAGATTTTCATATACATAAATACAAATTCAGATCATGCTCATGTAATGTTATCACAACTTACTAATCAGATTCCATATTGAACACATATATACGAAAAGAACAGATTACTGAGTAACAGATCGTTAGATAATAGTTTCATTATCTAGTTCAGCTCATACGAACCATGCGGTAGACCTACGTTCGATCAGAACTATGAATATGACACTAGGGGAAATTTTTTATTTTTGGCCCACACGTCCTGGATAGATAGCCTTTGTGGTCCACACAGTCGTGTGGTCAAAATAGTGAGTTATACGGTCTAGCACATGGCCAAGCACACGCCCGTGTGACTTACAATCCCTTACATGGCATGGGTACACGTCCGTGTCTTGACCTGTGTGACCCTAAATCTAAAACAGTGAGTTACACGACCTGGACACATGTCCGGGTCCCTAGCCCATATGATCCTAAATCCAAAATAGTGAGTTACACGACCTACCACACGGCCTGGTACACAGCTGTATGGCGTCGACAACCATATTTTTCGGTATTCGTAAATTACAGAAATTTGGGTTTTCGCTATGTACTTGATATAGTTTCGATGTAGAAGCAATGCAAAAGAATTCAAAAACTAAAACGATAATCAATTGACTGATTAAACAACTAAATCAAACTCAAACGCTAAAGTTAACATCCAGAACTAACATGCGTCAAAACTTCGACACAAAACCCTAAAGTAAAATAATTCACTCACCAACAATCCAATAGTAACCAATCAAAACTAAAACGTTGGATGACTACTCCTTTCAAGATCTTCGTCTAAAAAGGAATCAATTGTACAATTAATAGAGATTTCGACGCAACAGACTGTAATGGTGGCCAGCTCTTTAGGGTTTAGAATGAAGAAGAGAATGTTTTATTTCATCGTTTACTAATATTAACTTAACTTATTTTACTTAATTATAAAATTAACCTTAATGTCTTCTTAAAATTTCCATAAAACCATGTCATGGATGTGCACTATCCACATAAAAGGTCTATTTACCATCTATGTCGTCTTATATTAAAGTCTCATAGCTATTTGATACCTTTAGCTTCTAGAACTCTACTTTTGCACCTTTTACGATTTAGTCTTATTTACTTAATTAAGCATGCAAACAACAAAATTTCTTAACAAAATTTTTATATGTCCCTACTAACATACCATAGACATTAAAATAATAATAAAATAAATATTTTCACATCAGATTTGTGGTCCCAAAACTACTGTTTCTATTTAACTGAAAACGGGTTGTTACATATCTGTTCGGAGGTATCCTCGGTTACTCTTCTAGGAAAACATCGAAAAAGTCTTTTACAGTTTGAATATCCTTAACAGAAAGCTTTATAGAACTAGAATCAGACACAAAGACCAGATATGCTTTACAACCTTTTCGAACTAGCTTTTTAGCTTCAAGAGCAGAGATTACATGAGATAAGTAATATTGATGCTCCCCGATCATAATGATCTTAATATCCTATCCGATCTCAGAGTTTCCCTCTTAGAGGTACAATCTAAACTAACTCGATGTTCCACGAGTCAATCCATTCCCAAAATCATATCAAATTCTCTAAACGATAATTCCATCAGGTTAGCCGAAAACACAACACCCAAAATCTCTAACGGAACCTGTCTATAAACTTTGTCAACTCGGACCGACTGACCCAAGGGACTAATCATAGAAATCTCTCTAGCAGTACACTTAGCAAGAATACTCAAATTCACAAAAACACTGCTAGCTATATACGAGTAAGTAGAACCAATATCTATCAGCGCAAAATATGAAATAGAATGGATAAAGAATGTACCTGCTACAACGTTGGTGCCGTCTCTGTCCTCACGATGCCTCGCCGCATACACAAGGGCAAACTATTGTGTCTCGATTTGACCTGTAGTTCTGTGCGGTGCTTTTTGACCCCAACCAGAACTATTACCACACTTAATCCTACAACGACCCCTAGGTGGCTGCTGAGCTGCCCTCGGAGGCTGAACAGGACTTGGAGTCAGAACCGGTGTAGGAGCGTGCACTTGATCAGATTAGAGAGGACAATCCTAAACACGATGTTCTATCAATCCACATCGAAGACAAGCCCTCAATTTTTTCAACACACGTCCAGATGACATCTCTCACAGTCACTACAGGTCTAAGTCTCGATCGGTGCAGCTAATGCCTCAGTCATCGGAGGCCCATCAAATCTAACCTATTTCTTAGGGCACTGAACAAAACTAGAGGGACCCAAATCCCTATTAAGCTTATTCTGACCTCTCTCTCGGTCTCTCCTCTTGCACTCAGTGCGCTTCACCTCCTCCGCTATCTTCGCCTTGTCAACTAATGTCACAAAACCCCATTCTCTCTGAGGAGCTGTCAAAATTCTCAGATCATATCTCAATCCCTAATTGAATCAAATACTCATCTCATAGTCTTTCGAAACTAGACCGCGAACATACCTGTTTAATCTTAGAACGTAGGTCTCATACTCTGCTACAGACCTCTCACCCTGAACCAAACTTATAAACTCACGTCTACTAACCTCCACATTAACTCGCCCCCACATACTTACTTTAGAAGGCACTCTTGAAGAAATCCCAAGTGATCTAGTCAGGCTGGGCGCCCTACTCAACAGTTAACCACCACTGGTAAGCCTCATCGAGGAGCAAAGATACAGCACCTCTCAGTTTCTGTACAGAAGTGCAGTCAATGTCATTCATAATATACTCAGTGGCCTTTATCCAGTACTCGGTTATAGTGGGGGCGACTCTAGTGACACCCCTATACAATTCAACACCATTACACCGAAGTCATTCAGTAACCGACCCTCGACTCTCGAATCTAGAATGGGTCCTATCGACCCCCTTTAACACATGCAACATAGCTTGGGACAGTATGTCATCCCCGGCTGTCGGAGTTTGAGACTCAATCTCAACAGTAGAAGTCCCAATAGTCTCTTTGGTCTTCAGGTTGTCTCGTTGGTCTCGAAGTTGGGCATACTGCCTATAGAGGATGACTCTGCTCGAGCTCCTTCTCGACGCCCATGGTGCCCACAAGAACCACATCCACAACTACCGTAGGAACTCATTATCTTAACTTATCTACAATGCCAAAAGTTTACAAATCATTTCAGAGTTCTCATCAAATATCTTAGTTCACAATTCATATCACAATCTTTAACTAACCAACAAGTTTAGTTACTACAGTATTTCTAACTAAATAATATAGTTAAAGTAGAAGTACTTACAGGTTCAGCACTAGAGACTCGATCATTTATAAAATCAATTTTTAGAATTACTCGAATAAAGTTTTCATTCAAAACTTGTTTTAACAAAAATAGGAGCCCAGAAACACAACCCGAGTCTTGTAAACCTGGCTCTGACACTACTAAATGTAACACCCCATACTCGACCTAGACTTTAAGACCAAGTCTAGAGAGTTACATCAAACTATTAGAAAAATCTAATCTTAACTGTCCAAAGTTTAACAATCGAAAATCATTTATATAAAAAACCCAACGTATAAATCCAAGTTATAAACTGAAATCCAGAATAAACACACAAAAGTATAAGTCTTGGAAAAATGCTAGGTAACAAAAAAAGAGATGACCGAGCTCTTACCACACCGACCCGCTTAAGTCTGTGGGTTACCTATAATCCAAACAAACAGGCAAAATAAGTTTACAACTCAGTGCATAACTTACATTCTCAATTAAAGAATAACATAATATATATAATTACAGTTTCTTATTAATCAATCAATTCTCAGAATCAGAATCAGAATCAGATACAGAAATAGAAACAGAGGATATCATATACAGTTTCAGAACATTTCAAATACAAATGTAACTTCCTACCCCAACTGCTACACATCATCTCTATCCATCCCTACACACCACATAGGGTATCAAGTACCCATCCATCCCTACACACCACATAATGACTATGTGTCACATTTCAGAATGATTGCAGTCAAGTTGCCAGATCACAATACGATAATTTGCCAGAATCGGATATAAATATGTGGCTTGGCTACTAGGTTCGACAAATTATTAAACTGCCCACACTTTTTCCTTTTCACAATCTCAACCCAATGCAAATACAAAGGTAACAAATATCAAATTTGCATATACGAAAATACAAATTCGGATCATGCTAATGTAATGTTATCACGACTTACTAATCAAATTCCATATTGAACACATATATACGAAAAGAACAGATTACTGAGTAACATATCGTCATATAATAGTTTTATTGTCTAATTCAGCTCATACGAATCCTACGGTAGGCCAACATTCGATCTGAACGATGAATATGGCCTTAGGGGAAATTTTTGATTTTTGGCCCACACGCCCTAGATGGCTAGCCCCTGTGATCCACATGGCCATATGGATCAAAACAGTGAGTTATATCGTCTAACACATGGCCAAGCACACGCCCTTGTGACTTACAACCTCTCGTATGGCCTGGGCACACGTCCGTGCCCTAGCCCATGTAACCTTAAATCCAAAACAGTGAGTTACATGACTGGGACACATGCCCGTGTCCTTATCCCGTGTGATTCTAAATCCAAAATAGTGTGTTACACGACCTAGACACACATGCCCATGTGCCTCCATCTTGAAAACAGTGAGTTACACGACCTACAACACGGCCTGGCACACAGTTGTATAGCGTCGACAACCATGTTTTTCGGCATTCACGAATTTCAAAAATTTAGGTTTTTGTTACGCACTTGATATAGTTTCAATTTAGAAGCAATGCAAAAGAATCCAGAACCTAAAACGACAATCAATTGACTCATTAAATAACTAAATCGAACCCAAACGCTAAAGTTAACATCCAAAACTAACATGTGTCGAAAACTTCAACACAAAACCCCAAAGCTAAATTATTCACTCACCAACAATCCAACAGTAACCAATCAAAACTAAAACATTGGAGGACTACTCCTCTCAAGATCTTCATCTAAAAAGGAAGCGATTTGTACAATTTATAGAGAGTTCGAAGCAATAGACAGTAACAATCAATCTCAAAAGGAATAGACAAAAACTAGCAGAGCAGAAGAAGATAACGAAAGAACTTACGCAACGAAAAACACAATGCTCTTGACTAAACCTAGTAAAAAAAATCACGGAGGCAGCAAAAAGAAAAAAAATGAGGGAAAAAAAGGAAAGAAAACAAAACAGTAAACTAAAACAAAACTTTCTAAAGAGAATAACGTAAAAAAGATTTTGGGAAAAAATTAATTAATTTAAAAGTAAAACTAATTACCACAAAGTACAAAAATTATTCCCCTGTCTCTTACGCAGATACTTGAACACAAAAATAAAGGAAATACAGAAGCTTAACCATCGAACCAACAGACTCATTCTTAATTTAGATTGATGTAAAAATAACTTAAGTCGAGAGTTTGAGGAAAGGGTTTAAACAAAAAAATTTTAAAAATGAAGACTCAAATCCCTAATCTCAACCACATAAATAGAGCACTTAACCATAGATACAGAGACTTAGTTATTGATAGAATTTAGTAAACAACACTCAAATTTTTGGAGCATTACAAAACTAAATCATGTTAAAATATATGAGCTAATTTCCAAATTCAATGTAGTAGATGGATGAAAATTGTAAATTAATTAAAAGATTAATCAATTTCCTTGATTCATAGCTACTGGTGTTAAAATGGAAACTATTTTATATATACTTTTTTTAAAAATGTTACAAGTACAGTGTAATGGCCCATTTTTGTCCGGGGCCCAATAGGACCCAACACCCAAAATCAAAATAAATTAAACAGTCCATTTCAATGGCCCAATGTAGCCCATGACCCAAAACAAAAATAAACCCTAGCCCAATAACAAAAAATTTTCAAAAAACCCTAATCCCTAACCCAAGTAGTGCCGCCCT
>JABEZY010259519.1:0-24927 GCA_013467495.1 Gossypium gossypioides
TTCAATGGTGTATTCAACCAAGCAAGAAGAAGAAATGAAAAGATGACTACATTGCTTCATCTTTTCTTTACCTAATTTTCTTTTTAATTACCTAATTATCATTTTAACCTTATTACTTATTAAAATTTACAACAAAACCTTGTCCATGTACATCCACTATCACTTAATTGGTCTATTTACCATTAAAGTCCCTTAGTTTAAATTTTTATATCCATTTGACCTTTTTAACTAATAAAACTCAACTTTTTCACATTTTATGATGTAATCCTTTTCACTTAATTAACTACTTAAACATCAAAATTTCTTAACAAAGTTTTAATAAGACCTTAATATATTCTCATAGACATTAAAATAATAAATAATAATAATTTGCTCGTCGAAATTGTGGTCCTGAAACTAGTGTTTCAATATCACTGAAAACGGGTTGTTACAATCAATATCATGAAGCACAGAAAGATCTTGTTGGTCTACCAAGGGTGGAAACCTTTATAGAATACCTGAGTAGGAGATAGTACATCAGAAATTACCTATCTATTGGAGTATCTTAAAGGAATTGACTAAAAGAATAATTACTATGAGGTTATATTGGGGGCACAAGTCCATTATGGAAAGAGGGTGTTATTTAGCCACGCACTATAGTTGAGTTCAATAAAATAGGGTACCAAGAAGAGACATTATTCAGGAAAAATGATAAAGTTAAGGACCCGTAGTCAAGGCGGTTAATTGAATAACCACCAATAGTTGTCATTGGTTCACAATGGAGAATATGGGACAACATTGAAGCATATTTGGAAGGGTACAATGAAAGTTGAAACAATAAATAGTGGGGTAAGACCCTTATGAGAATAGATTTAGATAGAACATGGTTATGACCAGACCAAGGATTATACATGCCAACATTCGGCTCAAAGTAATTGAAGCATTGGCTACGCTAACTAAGTTCGCAAATTTCCCCCACGAAATCCAAGGAGTTTAACTCTGTGCATAGAATCTCTTTTTCTTAGAATTTAAGTAGTCTTTTATAATTTTGTATGAACATACCTCACTAAGTACTTTTAAACTTATAAAATTTTATTACTTGGATGCAAGGTAGATAAAGACTTGGAAATCAACTGGAGGGACCAAGGCAGTCTCTGCCAGAGTTAAGAGTTGGGCACGGTAGCTGACTCATATACATAGAGGGGCACCCTTAGAGGTCACGCCTTAGGGTCTAAAATGATTGTGTTTGTAATTTGATCATTAATTTAAAATTTTTAAATAACTGTCATGTTTACTTAAGAAACCAAAGCTGTAGGAATTTATTTTTAGATGAAATGAGTCTTAGCAGTAGTTAGTTGTTGGAAAACTTGGGTTGTCTAAGTACATAGTAAAAGTAGACAAAAAATTTGTTAAGATATTTAGGTTGTTTGTGACATCCGGTACCTAGACCTATTGATCGGGTCAAGTATAGGGTGTTACACCATTTCCTTCCATCATATGCTTGGGGTCCACCTTTCTAACCTGACGTCATCAAGCCATTCTACAACACATTTATTTACGGCTCAGAGATTTTCTAACCTTTCATGGAACTGGGCTCTTACTAGCTCATACACTTTACCACTAATATAGGATAAACAAGGTTTTAAATACTTAATCCAAAATATAAGCAAAATTTGAAATACATATTCATGTTAACAACTTGTTTTCATAACTCTTTATTGTGAAACTCGGCATGGAAATTGGACACAATATATTTAATGCAATAGCAAGTATATGCATTCGGAAGAGTCCAAAAGCTACTCGGATGGTAGATGGTAGATTTGATGGAGGTGGCATGGTTTGATATCAAGCTTATCCCTTTCTCTTTGATAACTTACTGACATAGGTTTTTGAGGAAAAAAAATCACACAAGTATATTGGCTCCTTATCAACAATGACAAATGCAATTGGAGAAATGTTTCGGTTACCATCTTGTGCCACTACCAACAATAGTGTCTGCTTATTTTATGTCATATAACCAAGTATCGTCTATTTGAAAAATGGGCTTACAATGTGGAAATCCTTTAATGCATGGCTTAAACATCCAAAATAATCTATGGAATATACGCTTACTCTGAGCTTCTTGTCCAACATTGTTGTATACAAGGAGCACTTCCAATTTAACCATGATACCAGGAACAAACTGATGCATTGCCATCAAACCTGCTGGAAACTTAGTATAAGATTCATCCCAATCACCAAACAATTCTTCCATTGCCTTTTGTTTCACGTACTATGCCTTGCGATACGAGACAGTGTAGTTATATTGACTTTGGAGGTCAACGATTGAGACTAAAAGAATCAGATATTGTTACCCCATCGACTTCATACATTAACATATGATTTTGGAATCCAATTTATGATGATCGTTCATTAACCATCGAACAGTGTATGTATGTGGACCATTATGCTTTCGTATGTCCTAAATCTACTTCTCTTTTAAAAGTGAGGTCATGATCCACCAATTGCACCCACCACCAAATTTAATGCACTTATTAACAAATATGGTTAGGGTTGAGTCCACCGTTTTATAATAGTAAGACACTTTAATGTTTTAGTGCTTCACGGCTGCTTGTACAACCTCCTTCGATGGAAATTATGTCCCAATAGGTAGACCCTCGAAATATAAAGTTGAAATTAGCATGTAAGTCAGCAACATATCAGGATATTTGGGAAATTCCAACGCATCCATTGCATCTTCATCGATTAGGTGCATATGAGAGGAAGGTTCATTTGGTGGAAGATCCAGTAATGCACTTGTGCCAGGGAAGTCTGCATCGACGCAAATATCGCATTCTTGTTCAGCGGCTTCCACTTCTTCATCATGGTCTGGATCACTAAATTCTGTCGTGTTTGTGTCAGTATCCCTCTCCTCTTCCTCTTCTTCAATATAACCCGATACGAACTTGGATACTGAAGGTTGTATCATCATGGAAGTTCCCTTTTTAATGTAGGAAAATGGATCTTCATATGGAGGAGGTGCGGATGTTGACGGTGCTGCATACTGGTATGGATATTTTAGACTTAAATTCAAATAAAATTTCAACTTGTGTACATAAGATCGTCCTCTAACAAGTGCAGTATACTGGCATATATTAGCAGGATCACATTGAAGATATAATGCTCCAGACATATCTACAACAAGACTAGATGAAGATGGAATATCGGGTAACGCTTTCCCCTACTCAACATCACTCAACTGTGCATAAAGCTTCACTACATTATTCCCGGACGAGGAATATGTTGCGATCATAGTTTCAACATCATCATCTTCAGCTAAGTCATCGAATATGTGAAAAGTCTATAAAATAGAGTGGACACTACCTTCCCACAATGACCGACAGTTTTCCTACTAATTTTTGCCTTCAATTCCTCTATTTTGATGTTCTTAAACCAACCTGCACATTCAGAAAAATAACAAAACAATATAATAATTGCATACAAATAACATTATCGACTCCGACTTTTTTGATAAAAATGATAGTGCAAATTACTAAATTAAAGAACTAATTAAAAAAAAGTACAACTAAGAAAATAAATCTTATATCTGCAAAAGGGAGAGTGGCTTACAAATAGAAGAAATTGTGAGATATTTTCTACGAGAGAAATGGAAAAAAATTTATATAGCATGCGTTGAAGTATTTTCATAATTTTATTCTCAATTTTGGAATCTCGAAGTCTGAAACCACCACCTAACTTGGTGATTTCATATTAAAACGTCACGTGGCTTGACGTTGTTGGAGATTGGGGTTTGATGGACTGAAGAGTGTAGAGCAAGATAAATTTGATTTTTTTTTCCCAATGAATGCTTTTATTGACTGTTGGGTAAGAGTCTAAAATTGCTCCCAACCTGCCTATTTTAGGAAAAAAGTATTTTTTCTATTTTGGAATCGCCGTATAAGGGGCTACTTTTAGGGGAAAATTTATGTGCTAAAAACTACCATCTCTTTTTCAATAGAGTATTACTATATAGTTAGACACCGAACTTTCATAAATTTTTATTTTAGACACCAAAAATAAAAATGTTTACAATATGAGTATTGCTGTTACATATTTTTACCATTTTAGTCATCTATCGTTAATTTATTATTACATACACTCATTTTAGTCACTTAACTTTAGTAAGTTTTCACTTTGATCACTCATTTTACTTTTTAGAACTAATCTTTTCCCCAAAAAACTAGGTTTTTATAGGGATTTAAATTATTCAACTACTGAGATGAAACCCTAGTTTTTCATTTATAACTCAATTCCATGTACAAACTAAGGTTTTTCTCTATAAAAACCTAGGTAATTCCTTGTAAAACTCTGCATTTTTTTTCCTTTTATTAAAAAAAACTAAACATAATAAAAGAATTTTAAAAGATAAAAGGAAAAAGATTTAGAAAAATGAAATTAATTCTAAAAAGGAAAAAATAAAGGGAATTAAAAAGATAAAACTATTTTTTCTTACCCAAATTTGTCTCTGAAAAAAATAAATTTAAAAAAAAAATCAAAAAGATAAAATGAGTTTGCAAAATGAGAAATTATTAAAGTTGGGTGACTAAAATAAATGTATGTAATGATAAATTAACGACAAGTGACTAAAATGAGAAAACTTTGTAACAATACTGCTCATATTGCAAACATTTTATTTTTGATACCCAAAATAAAAATTTATAAAAAATTAAGTGATCAAGTGCGTAACTTATCCTTTTAGATAATCTAAAACTTACAATATTTTTTAAAGGGATAAACCTTCAAATTATACGTGAATTTTGATTTAATGTGCAATTGTATACATAAACTTTAATTTGGTGTAATTATATACGTGAAACTCTAATTGTAGTTCAAATGTATACTTAAAACTTTAATTTTGATTTAATCACACACATTTAAAGAAATAAATACATCAATTTATTTTTATACTAAATAAATATAATTATTTATGTATGTAACGGTAATTGTGTTAATAATTTACAATATTAGATTAAATCAAAATTCATATATATAATTTCGCATTAAATCATAGTTCATGTATAGCTTTGATATTTATCCTATTTTAAATAATTTTTTATAGTAATTAAAATATTCAAGCAACTAAATGATAAATTTTAAAACTATAATATTTTATAATAAATTGCTAATATAATGGGCAGTCGAAAACATGTTAGGGGTAAAACAAGTAAGCTGCCCAAAGTGAGTTACTTTAGTGGTGTTATGTTAATAGCCGATTTATTTGATTTTATAAATAAAAAATATTACTTCAAAATTTGAATATTTTAACTTACACTATTTAATTTCGCAATTATCACATATTATAGTAAATATAATTAGGGAAGCAAATAGGGGTTCTTTTGAAAATTTATAACCATCAATGGCTAGTTGCCAAACCTTATATCATCGACTCCGACGTAGTTTAATACTTGCATATAGAAATTAGGCTTCTCCGCCGTTCCGGAGTTGCATTCACCACCACTTTTCCTTTAATTTTTCTTCTTTAGTATTACTTTTATTAATCCCCACAGGCCACAGGCAAGCTGGGCTGCATTCTTCCTCGCTTCTTCTTTTTCAAATAACACCAGACTTCTTTTTCAAATAACACCAGAAAATGAAACGAAGTTGAAAAACCCAGAACAGAAAAACAAAGACAATTTTTTTATTACTTTTTTGGAGAGATTTCTTTATTATTATTTTTCTCAAATTATGGGATCTGTTACAATGGACCCTGCCGTTTTGGATAATATAATATGTCGTTTATTGGAGTTTAAGCAGGGAAGGACAGGGGGCAAGCAAGTGCAGCTGATGGAAGGTGAGATCCATCAGCTTTGCACTGTTGCAAGGGAGATATTGATTCAGCAGCCTACTCTTCTTGAACTTGAAGCTCCCATTAAGATATGTGGTACGCCTTTATGTTCTTTTTTCAATATATATTAGCTTTTTAATTCAAATTTTCTTTTTTGGATTTTTCCATTTGAAAAATGGTGGAAATTCATGTTTTGGTTCTTTGGGTATTTTAGTTTTAGGATTTGGGTGCTCCTAATTTTGACTGGTTAAGGGAAAAGTTGAATGCATTTGAAGGAATTAAGGAAATGTGTGTGTTCCTGAATGGTTATGTAAGTGCTTAGGAGCTGCATTGAGATGATACTTGATTTCTTATTTAAATTGCATTAACTGAAAATTATTTACTTTTTGATGTTGTTCTTGGTATGATTTGTTTCTTAGCCTGCTTGCTAATTGATGTAAAATGGAAGTAGGGGGATTAATTGTAGTTTAATGTTTAGAATAATTGCAAATGAGGTTGAGTACGTTTTTTCTTAGCTTTTAATCAACTCTGCCATGAACATAATCTGAATTAGATGAGAGATATGGATGGTGCGAACTTATCACCGTCTTGGTGCATTGCATCCTTGTTTTAGCTTTCTCTGGAATTTAATGCCATAGGAGGAAGAGAGGGAAGCTATGGTCTAGGTATGAGGATCTTTAAACTTGGTTTGCTTCTTTTTATCTTAGTTACTCGAGGATGCCTTGTGTAGGCAGGGAAGTCTCTGAGGTTGAGAAAGGTCAGCTATTGAAGAGCAATGGATGGGGAAGGCAGGATATTTATGTTAATCCTCAATGACTACTCTAAGATTTGTTGAATGTTATAGTAGAAACCATTTATTAGTAGAAATGTTTGTCCTAGACTTCGGTAATTATGAGGTTAAGAAGAGAAAAGTTATGTCAATGCGTGTTCTGCAGGAATCGCTTTTGTTGGGAGGGAAAAGATTTATACTATAAACATGATATTTTCCAGGTTTTATCAATTCATGTCCTTCAATTGAGTTAAAATAACTAATTGTAAGCAAGCACCTTATAAAATGACATTTATGAGCTGATTCTCTCTCCAACCATTGTATAAAAATCATTTTGGTCGTATCTGCACATAAATTCTGTGTTTTGGAGATTGTCAAGTCTATGCAATAATGCAAATATCCTCCAAAGTTAGCTTTACATATTTTCTGTTACAGTCTGTTGCATTGTATTTCTCTATGTTATATGCATGGGGGTTCTATGGGAAAACTATTATTGGGTGATTACATGAGCAACCTCAAAGTTCTTAAGTATTGTTAGAAAGCTAAACCAATTTTTATGAAAATCAATGGTGAGGAATCCTTCATACTGTTGTGAAAACTTCCAATTATAAGTAAATAGGACTAAATGATTGCTCATGCTCATATCTTTGAATTCATTTTTATCTTATCTTTAAAAGATTGCTTCCTACATTGCACCAAAAACTGATGAGATAGTACTTGTTTGGTGCAACTTGGTAGTTTCGAATATGAATAGGTAAGCAATGCAGCCAGAACAAATATTGTAAAGCTGCTTATTAGTTTCACATACTGGAACTCTTCATAGTTTTAATTGAACTATAGGTGGAAACTATATCAAAATGGTAAAGTGAAACATGAAATGGAGCTCAATATTTCATATGCTAGTTTGACCGTAGTTCTGGATGACTGTCTTCTTAATTCTGACAATTTATTGTGTCTTTTTTTAGAAGTTTCAATAATTTGTGTCGTGTTGTTTTTTTTTTTCTTGTTTCAGGTGACATTCACGGGCAGTATGTTGATCTTCTGCGGATTTTTGAGTATGGGGGTTTCCCTCCCAGTGTTAATTATTTATTCCTGGGGGACTATGTTGATCGTGGCAAGCAGAGTCTAGAAACTATATGCCTTTTGCTGGCCTATAAGATCAAATATCCTGATAACTTGTTTCTTTTGCGAGGGAATCATGAATGTGCTTCTATTAATCGGATTTATGGATTTTATGATGAATGCAAACGAAGGTTCAATGTGAAAGTTTGGAGAATCTTTACTGAGTGTTTTAACTGTCTTCCTGTGGCTGCTCTAATAGATGACAAAATTTTGTGTATGCATGGTGGCCTTTCCCCTGATCTAACAAATTTGGATCAGATAAGGGCCTTGACCCGTCCAACTGATGTTCCTGATACTGGTTTGCTTTGTGATTTACTTTGGTCAGATCCTGGTAGGGATATCAAAGGCTGGGGCATGAGTGATCGAGGAGTCTCGTTCACATTTGGCCCAGATAGAGTCTCTGACTTCTTAATGAAAAATGATCTGGACCTCATTTGCCGTGCCCATCAGGTGGTTGAAGATGGTTATGAGTTCTTTGCTGACAGACAGCTTGTTACAATATTTTCCGCTCCCAACTACTGTGGTGAATTTGATAATGCTGGTGCAATGATGAGTGTTGATGAAAGCCTAATGTGTTCTTTCCAAATTCTTAAGCCTGCTGATAAAAGACCCGGGTTCAGTTGAGGGACACTAACGACGTCTGCCTCTGTTCCTACACGGAATTGCTGATGTAAGTTTCAACCTATACCATGAAGTTAACGATCTATTTTGGAGAATATGAAATGTTACTATTTATGTTGGTAGGTTAGATGCTGAACTCTTATATTCATTTTGGTGATTTGTGGTTTAGAATCATTTATTTTCTAGTTATGGACATGTTGAGAGCATTTGAGCACTAATAATAACTACAGGTCGTATTTACATACATGTATTGCAACTGTCCATTTTGATTTGTTATCATCAACCATCATTTCTCATGTTCATAATGAAAATTCTCGTAAAACTCTGAACCTATTTTTATGTTGTTTGCCTGTTTATAGCATGTCATTAACTTTAAAGTTTTCCCAAGTTTTTTCTTTGCCTTTGTTGGTTTTAACATATTTTTCGCAAATACAGTTGTGATTCGAGATGAAAGTTTCTATGATTTTCAGATGCCAGCGTTGGAGGCTTTTTGAAGATATGGGATATGCAATACCACCATTTCCTCATTTTAAGGGTACGGATTATTTGTTTTAAAGTGAAAGACAAGGAATGATTGGTTCACATTGGGTACAACCAATGTGTGACAAGTGATATCTTCGATTTTTATTTTCCCCAATTTTGTAGTGATAAGGGTATTTTGATGTTTTCATTGGTTTTGTTAAATATATTTGGCACCTAGAGTTTCATTCTTGAATTTTTGGATGGCAACAATTGCTACCGATGAGTTTTTCTTTTTTCCTTTTAGGTTACAAAAGAGATTGTAATTTAGGGATATAAGCAAAGGACTCACATAAATGTTGATATTTGAATCCAAACTAATTGAGCTAAGCTTTGAATTTTGTTCCTTTCTTTCGAAATGTTGTTTATGCTTAAATCTAAGTGGATTATGATCAATATTTGTTGAAATGTAATACGGGAGAAAAGTTTCAACAGTCATGAAATTGAATTTCTGTTATATTTGTTACTTTGATTTTTATTTCTTCAATCGGTGCATTTTTTACAAGGTTTAGTCTAGTGAAACGATGCGTTTTGCATCCGTGTTTCTTAATTCAAACGAAGTGTATCATGTACACAGTTGTCACTACCAGCTGTCAAACTAATTTGAAACCGTTATTCTACCCTTTTTAAGTTGTTGACGAAGGGTTAGGAAGTTATGGATGAAAATAGTATTCTCAACCTCTTGAAATTTCTCTGTTCTCTTTGATTTTCTTTTTCCTTTTCTATGCTTATTTTTTTTGAAATTTCTAAGCTCGTATCAAAGGTATCAGAGCCATCGGTCGTCCATGGCCAACGAAGGTATCACCACTCGATTGCAGAAAGAAATGGGTCACTTACAGAAGGAGATTGCCCAGCTGCAAATTGATTTTTCTCAAATGGATGGTAAGCTTGAGACACGATTGAAGGAGATTAGAGAAGAGTTCAAGGGTGAGATTAATAGTGAGTTGCAATATTTGTTTGAGAGATATTTTGGCCAACCATCTGAGGGTAGTTTCTCCAACACCTGAGCTGATTTACACAGGAGCTACTTCACGAATGAGTAGTATTGAGACACTACCAAAGCCATTCAAGTTTGACTGTCCACGTTTTGATGGACCGACTTCAGGGGCTGGTGGTCGAAGCTGGAGCAATTTTTTGAGGCTGAAGGAGTCTTGGATCATGTCAAAGTAAGGCTCTAGATTGGCACCATTTTTTTGCTCATAGGGGGCCTTCATGTACTTACCTAATATGTATATGCACAAGGCTTGAAGGAGAGATTTGGGTCCAGTTTATTTTTGGACCCCATGGCAGAGCTGATTTCACTCAAGCAACAGGGTACTGTTGACCAGTAGCATGATACCGTGTTGCCTTTGTAAGCTTGTTGAACCCATTACATTTGCCTAAAAATTATGCTCTCAGTAACTTGCAGAGAGACATAAGCCAATATTGCAGCTCTTCAAGCCTAAATCATTAGTAGAGGGCTTCCTCGCTGCTCGACAAGTGGAGAATATTATGCTACATAACCAACAATCAAAGAAGTATCTTTAGTCAAGTACTAGCAAACCCCCAACCTTGTTTTCTACACCTAAAATGTTGCCATCGATTGGATCTACTGTAGGATAGGGTGGACCTACATCTGCTACAAGTGGTCTTAAGGGACTTGTTAAGTCTTTTTCTCGAAGTGAGATGGAAGATAGGAGAAAGAAGGGGTTGTGCTTTTGGTGTGCAGCTAAGTACACTCCTAGCCATAAGTGTACTAAGTCTCAATTGTATCAGTTGGTTGTAGAGCTTCAATCTGATATGGAAAGTGAAGTCAAGAGTCTCCAATCTGATGAGTATCAAGACTGTCCGGATCAACTTGAACCTAATGACTAGGAGGAGGAGACTTGTACACCATTGACTATATCTTTGCATGCCTTACAAGGGTCTCAAGGACCAAGAATCATGAGGGTGGCTGCACATATAGGGAATTCCAATGTATTATACTAGTGGATTTAGGAAGCACCCATAATTTTGTGGATGCCAAGTTGGCTTGACAGTCGAACCTTCCTATGGAACTCTCTACTAAGCTGTAAGTCATTATTGCTGATGGGGGTATCATGTCTACTCAGGATGTGTTTATATTTGTACAGTGGTAGGCACAAGGTCAGCAATTTGTAACAAATTTATTAGTCTTAGCTCTCAAGGGATGTGACTTGGTTCTCGGTATTCAATGGTTAACTACTTTGGGGCCCATTGTTTGGAATTTCAGTTATCTTACTTTGCAGTTTGAATACAATGATCAATGTTGTACTTTACAGGGAATACTTTCAAGAACTATTCAGATGATGGGTGGTACTCAAATCACCAAAATGGTGCATCAGACTGGTCAGAGTCATTGGCCATTGTTCATTATATTGAGCAAGTTCACCCTTTTACACATGTCAAGCTTAGTTGATAATGAGGATCTGTAATTGGTATTGGCAGAATTTGAATATGTGTGCCAGTCTCCAAAGGAACTTTCACTTCACATATTGCAAAAACACCGTATTCCCCTCAATGATGAAAATGTGGTGGTGAAGGTCAGGCCGTATTGATACCCTATTGTACAGAAGAGTGAAATACAAAGGCTCATAAAGGAAATGTTTGAAGTTGGGGTCATCCGAGATGATTGTAGCCCCTTTGTATCACCCATTGTTTTGGTAAAAAAAAAGGATGGTAGTTGGTGTATTTGTGTGGACTATAGGCAGCTAAATCAACTTACCATCAATGATACTTTCCCTATTCCTGTCATAGAAGAATTACTTGATGAACTAGGGACTGCTACCTATTTTCCAAGCTTGATTTACGATCTAGGTACCATTAGATTCGCATGTGAGATAAAGACATTTACAAAACTGCTTTTAGAACCTACGAATGCCATTACGAATTTTTGGTTATGCCCTTTGGCTTAATCAATGCCCCCTCCAACTTTCAATTGTTGATGAACTCTGTCTTCAGGCCTTTCTTGAGGAAGTTTATCTTAGTATTTTTTAATGACATTCTTGTGTACTCGGACAATTGGCCATTATATTTGGAGCATCTTCGAACAATCCTACAACTCCTAAGGCAACATCAGTTATATGCTAAGAGGTCCAAATGCACTCTTGGCACAATTGAAATCGAATACCTGGGCCACATCATTTCCAGAGGATCAGTGGCTATGGATGCCACTAAGGTGGAAACAATACTTACTTGGCCAACCCCTACTTGTCGTAAGGAGCTTCGAGGGTTTCTTGGATTTTCTGGCTATTATAGATAGCTTATAAAGAACTATGGCATTGTAGCTCGCCCCCTAACCAATCTGTTAAAAAGAGATTTCAAGTGGCATTAGTCTTCTGAAGTTGAACCAGCTTTCCAACAACTTAAGTCAGCAATGTGTCAGGCACCCGTTCTAGGCCTGCCTGATTTTAACATTGAACTTTGCATTGACACAGATGCCGGTGGTCAAGGTATTGGGGCAATCTTGCAACAGAAGGGACGACCTCTAACTTTATTCAGTAAAGCCTTGGGGATTAAGCACCAAGCCTTATCCATATATGACAAAGAGATGTTGGTCGTACTGTTAGTAGTTAAAAAGTGGCACCCTTACCTTGTGGAAAGAAGGTTTCACATACAGACAAATCAACAGAGTTTGAATTTTTTGACTGATGGCCAGGCTATTGCCCTTTACCAATAAAAATGGGTTGCCAAAATGCTTGGCTACGATTACTTGGTGACATACAGGAGAGAAACTCAAAATGTTAAAGTAGATGTCTTGAAAACCACAAACAGAAGAAGGGCAGTTCCTGCAATGTACCAGCAGTATCATTTGGTCTGAAATGTGGTCTAGAATTTTAGCTTCCTCACCGGTAGATCCTAAACTACACCAGCTCTGCTTAGAGGTTTAGCAGCAACCACACTTTCATCCTAAGTACTCACGGGATTAGCAAGTTGTGAGAAGGAAAGGTAAAATTTTAGTGGGAAATTGTGACACTCTCATGAAGGACCTCTTCAACCATTTCCATGGGGGTAGCTGGAGGGCATTTCGGAGTCCATACTACAAAATATCGCATAACCAGTTTACTCTATTGGAAAGGCCTTTCTAATGATGTTAAGCAATGGGTGAAGGAGTGCCCCATTTTCCAAGCTTGCAAGTTTGACCAGGCTGCTTCTCCTAGCCTGTTTTAGCCCTTACCTATACCCGGTTGAGCATGGTTTGCAATGAGTTTAGATTTTACCGAGGGCCTCCCTAACTCAAAAGGGAAGGATAATATTCTAGTTGTGGTCGATCAACTGACTAAGTACGACTACTTTGTGGCTTACTCACCCATTTTTAGCAATTACAGTGGCCCAAGCATATTTAGATCATATTTACAAAATACGTGGTCCTCCTTGCACCATTGTCTCAGATAGGGATCGAGTCTTTGTTAGCAAGTTTTGGAGGGAGCTTTTCAAACGCCTTAGCACTTATATCCACATGTCTATAGACTACCATCCCCAAACGGGTGACCAAACTGAAGTGCTTAACTGTTGCCTAGAAGCTTATTTGTGTTGCATGATTGGAGAAATGCCTCAAGATTAGTCCCTCTAGTCGCTTGTTTCTGTATAGTGGTACAACACCACCTACCATTCAGTCATTCGAACGACTCCCTACGAGGCCTTGTACGGGCAGGATCCCCCTCACCACGTACTTAGTTGGCAACTTTGCAGTGGCAGTAGTGGATCGTAGCCTCCAGCAAAGAGAAACAACCAGGCAGCTTTTTAAATTTCACCTTAGAAGAGCACAAAACCGTATGAAACAGTTAGCAGGCCGCAGGAGGAGCGAAAAGGGTGTTTCGAGTTGGTGATTATGTTTACTTGAAATTGCAACCATATTGCCAATAGTCATTGAGGAAGCACTCGAACCAAAAACTTTCCCCTCGATATTTTGGACCATTCCCAGTGGCAGCATTAGTGGGGGAAGTTGTTTACAAGTTGACACTACTTGAAGGCTCTCAAATTCATCATACATTTCATGTTTCTCAGCCCAAGAAACATGTTGGTCTTGTTCTCACACAGCAGTATTTGCCTTTAGCTGGGTCAGATGACACTCTTCAGAAGGTAGCAATTCGAATATATTAGATCAAAGAATGGTGAAGCGAAGAAGTCATGTTGCTACAGAAATACTGGTTAAATGGGCTAACACGTTCCTTGAGGATGCTACTTGGGAAGACTTTCACAAGTTCCAGCAGCTTTATCCCTAGTTTGATCCTTGAGGACAATGATCATTTACAAATGGGGGTAATTGATATGGGTGAAAAGTTTCAACGGTCATGAAATTGAATTTTTGTTATGTTTGTTACTTTGATTTGTTATTTCTTCAAACGGTGCATTTTTTTACAGGGTTTTGGTCTAGTGAAACGATACTGTTTTAATGAGTCAAAACGATGCGTTTTGCATCCGTGTTTCTTAATTGGAACATAACAAATTATGTACACAGCTGTCACTACCACTTGTCAAACTAATTTGAAACCGTTATTTTGCCCTTCTAAGCTATTGAGGAAGGGGTAGAGGTTATGAATGAAAACAGTATTCTCAACCTCCTGAAATTTCTCTCTCTCTTCCATCTTTTTCTTCCTTTTCTATGCTTATTTTTCTAGAATTTCTAAGCTCGTATTAAAATGAAAAATTGCCTTAGATTGATTTCTTGTATTTTAACCTCGAAAAGGTTTAATTTGGAAATGGATCACGTATGAAATTTAATGTCATCAAGAATCCATAGCCGAAGAGTAACACATCATCTTGAGTTATTTGAAACTAAAGTTGAGTCAATATAATAATGAATAATTTTCAAAAATTACTAATATTGTTATTGATATTATATGTATGTATTTTTTTGCACAAGTAAATAAAAATCAAAATTTTATATGGATGATCAAACAAAAATAAGAATTTTGTGTATGATTATATCAAATCAAGATTAATAAATCACATTTCACTTTAAATCAAAATTTAGATATTTTATCAAAAGCAAACATGTTCATGTTCATTACGTTCTACCCCTTCTCTCGTCCTTTCCTTCCAAAGATTATTTACAAAATGTTATGGATCGTTTTTGCTCCTGTTACTTACATGGGTTGCATGGTTTTGCATGGCTGTTATGTTCATTGTTCATTTTGATTTTTGTTTTAATTGTAATAACGAAACGCAACGTTTAGCGATGTGTTGGAATCGTTTAATGAAACGACGCATTTTGGCCTTTAAGTAATCGTTGCTAGGCTATTAAGGGTTGTTATTCTCTCGTTTATTAGGTGGAGAACAAGGACATGAGGCAGTTATGAAATTGGAGAATTCACAGTTCTTCTTCTTCTTGTTCCTTTCTAAAATTTCTCTCTTCTCTTCTTAAATTTTCTTCTGGAAATTCGAAGCACAACAAGGGTATCAGAGCCCCAACATGATCTATGGATACTGATGGAGTTACTATCAAATTACAGAAAGAGATTGGTCAACTTCAGTAGGAACTGTCTCAGCTTCGAGTTAACATTAACACTAAAATGGATACACGATTTAAGGAGTTTCAGGATAGATTTAAGGGAGACATGCGGGCTGAGTTATATTCACTACTTGAACAATTCTTAGGGCAGCCTCAACATCTTGGAGTGGGAAGCTTGGGTCAAGGTAAAGGAAAAGGTCTTTTAGGAGAGTCACCTCCTAGATCTCCTCCTCGTGAATCCTTGGTCCTATCCCCAAAGTCAAAACTAGGACTTACAGCTCTGTTTTCACAGTTTCCGACTGATAAACCTAAGATCAATCAGCTCAAATGGGAGTGTCCCTGTTTCAATGGTGAGAATTTCCATAGTTGGTGGTCCAAGTTAGAGCAGTTTTTTGAAGCAAATGGCACTACAGATCATGATAAGGTCTGGACAATTATATTGCATCTAGAGGGTAAGGCATTGGACTGGCATCATTTTTTCGCGCAAAGGCACTGGGGGTTACATCAGCTTCTTTGGAAAGGCTATGTTCGAGGTTTGCATGCTTGGTTTGGATCGAATGTTTATTAGGACCCTATGGAGAAGTTGGTTTCCTTGAAGCAACAAGGAACTGTGGATCAATTCCATAACTACTTTGTAAGTCTTCTCAACCAGATCTAACTTCCTGAACGACATGCTTTAAGTATCTTTATTAGCAATTTGTGTCCAGAGGTTAGTCAATACCTTAAGTTGTTTAAACCCTCAAATTTGGTTGATGGTTATCTAGTAGCACAACAGGTAGAGACCACTTTCAAGAGAAATCCTTGAAAGAGTATAGTGATCAGTGAAGGATCGGGGCATCTAAAAACACTATTTCCTAGTTCTTATGGTGCAGGTACATGTTATTCTAAATCGAGTTTTCAAGGGCCTAAGTCCCTTGGTTTATATGTTGGTTTACCAACGACTGGGGGGTCTATTGCTAGTTCTAAACTTTTGTCTAAGTTCCTTTCTCAGGCTGAAATGGATGATCGAATGAAAAATGGCCTCTATTTTTGATGTTCTGCTAAGTATACTCCCGGTCACAGGTGTGATAAGGCACAACTTTATTAGTTGGTGATTAATCCTTTGGATGACACTAGTGATTCGTTTCTAATGATAAATAGTTATGAGTTTATGGACTGTCCTAACCAGTTGGTTGTGGATAAGTCAGAGATGTCTCCTTCTCCAATTCTTTCATTACATACGCTACAAGGTACTCAAGGCCATTAGACTATACGATTGGTAGCTCGCATTGATAAAGTCGATTTACAAAATTTGTTGTTGCAATTTGATAACGTATTTCAAGCTCCTATTGGTCTTCCTTCGCAGCGGCCACATGATCATCGTATTCCCTTGCAAGATAAGAGCAAGGTTATGAGGGTGAAACCTTATCGATACCATACTATCCAAAAAATTAAAATTGAGAAATTAGTTCAAAAAATGTTACAGGCGGGAGTGATTCGGGACAACAATAGCCCTTTTGCTTCTCCTATTGTTATGGTCAAGAAAAAAAATAAAAGCAACTTAACCAGCTCACCATTAAATATAGTTTTCCCATTCTAGTGATTGAAGAGCTTTTGGACGAGTTGGGAGAGGCACATTTTTCTTTAAACTAAATCTATGATCTGGATATTATCAAGTTCGGATGTAGGAGCAGGACATTTCTAAAACTACCTTCCAACCCATAAAGGACACTATAAATTTTTGGTCATGCCTTTTGGCTTGACCAATGCTCCTCCTAGTTTCCAAGCTTTGATGAACTAGGTTTTTAAGCCGTTCCTTAGGAAATTTGTGCTCATTTTCTTTGATGACATACTTGTGTATTCTAAGGATTGGGATGACCATTTGAGGCATTTAAGGGACATTCTTCAACTGTTGCGAGATCATCAGCTATTTGTTAAGTAGTCCAAGTGTAGTTTTGGGACTCATGTGGCTTGTTCCTCAGTCTGTACGGGATCTGCGCGGCTTTCTTGGCCTATCTAGCTATTATCAACATTTTATCAAGGGTTATGGCATTATGATTGCTTCTCTTACATGTCTTCTTAAGAAAGGGGTTCCTTGGTAGTGGACATATGCTGCTCATTCAGCCTTCCAACAACTTAAGTAAGCTATTTGTCAGAAACTGGTGTTGATCCTTCCTAATTTTACAAAAGAATTTTGTATGGAAACCGATGCCTATGGACAAGGGGTGAGTGTTGTTTTGCAACAAGAAGGTCGACCTGTAGCTTTCTTCAGTAAGGCCATTGGTGTCAAACACCAGGTTTTGTCCATATACGACAAGGAAATGATGGTTGTGATTATGGTCGTTAAGAAATAGAATCCCAATATTGTAGGTCACCATTTTTTGTTTAAAACCGATCATCAAAGCCTCAAATTTCTCACTGACCAACAAGCCATTACTCCCTATCAGCAAAAGTTGGTCACTAAAATGCTAGGCTATGATTTTTCGATTGCCTATAGAAAGGGGGTCCATAATACTGTCACGGATGCCTTGTCTCGCAGACCCCATATGCAGGATGTTGAACTTTGGCCTGCAGTGCAACAAGCAACCAGCAGTAACTCAACTTAGTAGTAGCAACACTGCTTGAAGTGCAGCATTGGAGCTGAACCGAATGCAACAAGGGGTTTTGTCTATTTTGTTCACATGAAACTTTGTTAGTTCACTTGTAACATGTTCAGCAAAGCTAGTAGGATTAGTCTTTGATATAATGGCTGATATGTTAGTTCATTTTGTGTGTAATTTATGTTATCAATTAGTCATGTATTAGTGGGGACAGTTAAGCTATTAGGTAACTGTCAAGTTAAACTTGTAACTCATATATTTTCAATTTTTGAATGAAAAATTAGTGTGGTTCTTCAGTTACATTTTGGCTGCTGTTCCTTCTTTCTTTTGCTTCAATTTTATTACTTTTGTTTGTTGTTTCACTTTTGTTTAATGCAAATGTTCCAACAAATGGTAATCAGAGTCTGTTATCTTTGAGGGCCTCTGTTGTTGGTTGTATTTTTTCTGTCAAAACAAGCTTGGATCAAAAAGAAATCGAGGCTGTCAAATTTGTTTCAGTAGGATAAGTTTCACACCACCTTCACCACCTGTGTTCACTGGAGAGAACTACCACATTTGGGTAGTTAAGATGAAAACATACCTTTAGGCGCACGATCTGTGGAATGTGATTGAAAACGACATCGAACCACCTCCATTGAGGGCCAATCCCACCATTGCTCAGATGAGGAAACATAGTGAAGAGTGCTCCAAGAAGCATAAAGTAATGTCCTGCTTGTAGAATAGAGTATCAGATGTAATCTTTACCAGAATAATGGCATGTGATTCACCTAAGCAGGCATGGGAAAAGTTGAAGGAGGAGTTCATGGGGTTAGACAAAACAAGACAGCAGCAAGTGACCAATCTCAGGAAAGACTTTGAAAACTTGAAAATGAAAGAATCTGAGACTATCAAGCAGTACTCAAATAGAATTATGGCCACTGTCGACAGCATAAGGCTCCTTAGAGTGGACTTCAGTAATAATAGAGTTGTTGAAAAAGTTATCATTACTCTCTCTGAGAAATTCGAGTCAAAGATTTCGTCACTTGAGGACTCGAGAGATTTGTCAGTCATTTCACTGTCTGAGCTGATAAACTCTTTGTATGCACTTGAGCAAAGGAGAGCAAATAGGCAGGAAGAACATCTTGAAGGTGCTTTCCAAGTAAAGGCCAACGAAGGCTCAAGCTCAAATCAGAAAGGCAAGAGAGTGTTTCCATCATGCATTCACTGCAAAAAGACCACACATTTAGAAATGTACTGTTGGTATAGGCCAGACATTCAGTGCAGAAGTTGCAAACAGTTAGGCCATGTTAAAAAGGTGTGCAGAAGCAAAGGAAAGGAACATGCTTAGCAGCAAGCTCGAGCTACTGAAGACCTTCAAGCTCAGGAGGAGCATGTCTTTATAGCCTCCTACTTTGCTAGTACAAGCAAAGTAAGATGTGATTAGCTAGTAGACAGTGGTTGCTCACATCACATGGCAGCTGATGCGAAGCTGTTCAATAACATTGACAGAAACTTTTCTGCAAAGATCAGAATTGGTAATGGGAATTTAATTGAAGCTCAGGGAAGATGTGATATTATGATCAACACCTGCTCATGTAACAAAATCATTTCTGATGTGTTTTTTGTGCCTGACATAGATCAAAATTTACTTAGTGTTGGTCAATTAGTGGAAAAAATGTATTCTCTGGTTTTTAAATATGGCTCCTGTATTGTTGAAGACTCATTTGGTCAGGAGTTAGTCACAGTAGCCATGACTGACAGGTGTTTTATGCTTGATTTGAATCAAGTTAAGAGAAAGGCTTATACCAATCTTGCTGATAGCACTGGTCTTTGGCATAGGAGATTAGGATATGCCAATTTCAGATCACTTAATCTATTGTACAAGCTGAACTTGGTTGAGGACTTGTATAAGGTTGAGGTCAGTGATACTGTTTGTGAAGTTTGTCAGCTTGGTAAATAGGCTAGATTGCCTTTTTCAGCTAACAGTGCATAGAGAGCTCGAGAAAAGCTTGAATTGGTACATTCTAATATTTGTGGACCAATGAAGACTCTTTCATTGAATGATAGCAAGTGTTTTGTCTTGTTTATAGATGACTTGACCAGGTTCTGTTGGGTTTATTTCTTGAGGCAGAAGTCAGAAGTGTTTGAAGTATTCAGCAAGTTTAAAGCTTTGGTTGAAAACCAAACTGGTTGTAAGATTAAAGCCTTGAAAACTGATAATGGCTCTGAGTATGTGTCTGACAGGTTTCATTCATCACCAACTAACTACAGTCTATACTCCTCAACAAAATGAAGTATGTGAGAGGAAGAATAGAACTGTGCTTGATATGGCCGGATGTTTGCTGGTCTATAGTAAGCTGCCAAGTAAATTTTGGGCTGAGACAGTCAATATCTCAGTGTATTTGCTCAACATGTTGCCAACTCGTGCTGTCAAGGACAAGACTTCTTTTGAAGTATGGCATGGACTTAAGCCAGTTGTGTCACACTTAAAAGTGTTTGGTTGTGTTTGTTATGCCCACATTCCAGTTGAAAAGAGGAACAAGCTTAAAAATAGGGTTATTCTAGGGATCTTTGTTGGCTATACCAGTACTAATAAAGGCTATAGGGTATTTGATCCCTTAACAAAGAAAATTTTGGTGAGCAGGGATGTAAGATTCAATGATGAGAAGGTTTGGAGCTGGAATGGTACTAAAACAGGCTTGTTTGAATAGGATCAGTTAGACTTTGTTATTGAACCTACAGAAGAAGGACCAAATAATTAAGCAGTTGATGATGCTCTTGTGAGAGGCATTAGAACTATTGCTGACATCTACCAAAGGTGCAATATAGAAATAGTTTAACCATCTGACTTTGAGGAAGCTGTTAGGGACAGACACTACAAGAAGGCCATAGAAGTAGAACTAGAGATGATCCACAAGAATGACACTTGGGAATTGGTGAACAGGTCTGATCACAAGAAGGTTATTAGTGTTAAATGGGTGTTTAGAGCCAAGTACAATGCTGATGGCTCACTGAACAAGCACAAGGCAAGGCTTGTGGTGAAAGGCTACAGTTAGAAATATTGTATTGACTTAATTGAGGCATTTGCTCCAGTGGCAAGGCTAGACACCATCAAACTTCTGTTCGCCTTGGCTGCTCAGAAGTAATGGAAGGTTCATCAGTTAGATGTCAAGTCAGCATTTCTGAATGGTTTCCTCAAGGAGGAGATTTTTATTGAGCAACCAGATCGATTCAAAGTTGTTAAAGAATAGAACAAGGTCTACAGGTTGAGAAAGGCCCTTTATGGCCTAAAGCAAGCACCAAGGGCCTAGTATAACAAGGTTGACACATACCTGTCTAGGCTCGGGTTTGAGAAAAATGTTAGTAAAGCTACAATTTATGTGAAAAGGTCAGAAAGTGAGACATTGTTGATTGTTTCTCTCTATGTGGATGATTTACTTGTGACTGGAAGTAAGAATGAGCTCATTGATAAATTTAAAGTTCAAATGCAAGAAGTGTTTGAAATGACAGACTTAGGGATCATGACATATTTTATTGGTATGGAGGTGCATCAGTCTGATCAAGGGGTTTTCATTAGCCAACATACTTTTACTTTGAGAATTCTCAACAAATTCTGTATGTAGAACTGCAAAACAGTCAGCACACCTGTAGCTCAAGGGGAGAAGCTGACTAGCAATGGGAATCAAGAAAGAGTTGATGAGAAGTAGTTTCGAAGTCTGGTAGGATGCTTACTTTATTTAACAGCAACTAGACCTAATATTATGTTTGGTGTTAGTCTTTTGTCAAGGTTTATGCACTGTTGTGATGTGGCCCATTTCAAAGCAGCAAAAAGAGTCATTAGATATATCAAAGGAACTGCAAGTTATGGAGTTAAGTTTGAGAAGGGAAAGGAGCTCAAGTTAGTAGGATATTCTGACAGTGACTGGGCTGGCTCTGTCGATGACATGAAGAGCACATCTGGTTACTTCTTTACACTTGGATCAAGTGTCTTTTGCTGGAGTTCAAAGAAGCAACAAACTGTTGCTCAGTCCACAGCTGAAGCAGAATACATTTCAGCTACTGCAGCTGTTAATCAAGCCATTTGGCTCAGGAATCTCCTACATGATATTAATGAAGATCAAGCTGAACCAACTGAGATCAGGGTAGACAACCAATCTGCAGTTGCCATAGCCAAGAATCCAGTCTTCCATGGTAAGACTAAACACTTCAAGATCAAATTTCATTTTGTTCAAAAGGCTGAATAATAAAAGGAAGTCAGCTTTGTTCATTGTAGCTCAGAAGCTCAATTGGCTGATATACTGACCAATCCATTAGAAGCTACTAGATTTGAAACCTTGAGAAGAGCAATTGGTGTCTGTTGCATACAGTCCAAAGAGGAGTGTTGAACTTTGGCCTGCAGTGCAACAAACAACTAGCAGCAACTCAACTCAACAGCAGCAACACTGCTTGAAGTGTAGCATTGGAGCTGAACCAAATGCAACACGATGTTTTGTTTATTTTGTTCACATGAAACTTTGTTAGTTCACTTGTAACATGTTCAACAAAGCTGGTAAGATTAGTCTTTGATGTAATGGCTAATATGTCAGCTCATTTTGTGTGTAATTTAAGTTATCAATTAGTCATGTATTAGTGGGGGCAGTTAAGCTATTAGGTAACTGTCAAGTTAAACTTATAACTCATATATTTTCAATTTTTGAATGAAAAATTAGTGTGGTTCTTCAGTTACATTTTGGCTGTTGTTCCTTCTTTCTTTTGCTTCGATTTCGTTACTTTTGTTTGTTGTTTCACTTTTGTTTAATTCAAATGTTCCAACACAGGAAGCTTTGCTGTTTCAGTGTACTGGTCAGACTCACCTTACCTAGTTCAATATATGGGCTCAAATTTTGGAGTCTTATGCTCAGAACTCTCGAGTACAACAGTTTTGTCAAGATCTCGCCCAACAATCTCACTCACATCCTCACTATACCTGGGATGGTGCACTCCTTCACCAGAAAGGACAGCTTGTTGTGGGTAGTAATCCCACTCTTCGTAAGATATTATTTGACCTTTTCCATGGGGGCACCATTGGAGGCCATTCGGGGGTGCAGGCCATTTGTCATCGCTTGTCTAATATTGTGTATTGGAAAAGTCTTTCCAAGGATGTACGCCGATGGACCCGTGAATGTGGGGTTTGTCAAACTTACAATGGGGACAATTCAGCTTACCCTGGGTTGTTGCAACCATTACCGATACCTGAGAAAGCCTGGGTTGATATTAGTTTGGACTTTGTAGAGGGGTTACCACTTTCTAAGGGAAAGACTACTATATTTGTTATGGTGGATCGCTTGACCAAATATGGTCACTTCCTTACATTAAGTCATCCCTTTATTGTCGCTTCTATTGCCTTTGAGTTTTTGCAGCACATTTACAAGCTTCATGGGCCTCTTAAGTCGATCGTTTTCGATCGTGACAAGGTGTTCCTAAGTAACTTCTGGCAGGAACTGTTCAAACACTTGGGTACTCAATTGTTTCTTTCTACAGCCTATCACCCACAAACCGATGGGCAGGCTGAAGCTTTAAACAAATATTTGGAGGGCTATTTGCGCTGTATGTTTGGTAAGAAAACCTCTGAGTGGGCTACTTGGCTTCCCTTGGCTAAATAGCAGTATAATACCACCTATCAGACTGCCATACATATGACTCCATATGAGGCTTTCTATGGGTAGGAGCCACCCATCCATCTACCTTATCTTGTCAGGGTCTCTCGAGTTGTTGCTGTGGATAAGTGCCTTTTGAACAGAGAGGGTATTTATGAGCTCCTTCATTTTCATTTAAAACGCACACAAGATCAAATGAAATAGATTGCTGATCACAAACGTTCTGACCATAAATTTGCTGATGGTGACTTGGTATATATGAAACTGTAGCCCTATTGCCAGCACTCGTTAAAACGTTTTAAGAATCAGAAGCTGAGTCCTCCCTATTTTGGACCCTTTCCAATGGAAGCTCATGTTAGCACTGTTGCTTACAAGTTAACCTTACCAGTCACTGCTCGAATTCATTCTACCTTCCACGTCTCCCAACTCAAGAAACATGTTGGAACTGCAGTGACCTCATCCCTTCTTCCAATCATACATGTTAATGGTTCCCTCCTCAAGGAACCAATTCGAATTTTGGATCGACGGATAATCAAAATGGGTAATGTTGTTGCTACTGAAGTTCTTATGGCATGGGCACACTTTTCACGAAGATTTGAGCTAGGAGGATTGGAATGATCTCCTCCGTTATCCGCACTTTGGTCCTTGAGGACAAGAATCTTCTTCCGAGGGGGGATACTTGTTATGGATCGTTTTTGCTCCTGTTACTTACATGGGTTGCATGGTTTTGCATGGTTTTGCATGGCTGTTATGTTCATTATTCATTTTAATTTTTGTTTTAATTGTAATAACGAAACGCTACGTTAAGGGATGGGTTGGAATCGTTTAATGAAACAGCACGTTCTGGTTTAGTTTGTTCGCACAAAACGCACCATTTTAAGTAACCGTTGCCAGGCTGTTAAGGGTTGTTATTCTCTCATTTATTAGGTGGAGAACAAGGATGATGAGACAGTTATGAAGTTGGAGAATTCACTATTCTTTTTCTTGTTCCCTTCGGAAATTTCTCTCTTCTCTTCTTAAATTTTCTTCTGGAAATTCGAAACACAACACAAAACTAAAACCATAAAAAACCAAAGCATAAAAAAAAGAAAGAAAGAAAGAAGAAAATGCATTTTCCTTTTTAAAAGAACATATTCACACATCTAAAACAGAGAAAAAAATTAAAAAGAAAAGAAAGATTCAGCGTGAGATATATATAGTTCAAAGCAAGAGAGAATTTTGAAATGTATTAACTGACAGAAAACTGAAACTGTTTACAATTCTCAATACAGAAAACAAACTTATATTGCATTCCTATATTTATATATGTAAAGTATATCATGTAAAATATAGTTTCTATCTCTTACTGCACCCAATAAGCAACAATAAAAAAGGGGTTTACATTTAAGTAATCAACTCACATATCACAAACAAGCATTCTCTTTTCTTTCACAATACATGCACTTACC
>JABEZY010260425.1:0-11973 GCA_013467495.1 Gossypium gossypioides
CTTAATGTGATGTGGTATAAGTATGTATATAAAATATTGTTTGGTTTAAAATGTTGGTGTTTATTATTGAATAAATTGTGTATGCACATATATAACTGTATTTGGTTGAAATATTGAAATCATTTGAAATTGTGGTTTGAAAATTTACAGGGGGTTTTATGTAAAAATAAGCAGAAATGCTGTTGAAATTTTTTTTTAAAAATTTAGTATTACCTCATACTCTATTCCGTCAAGGAATACGGGTAAGGGGTGTTACAGATGGAGGCTCTAGCATTTGGGCAAGCTAAGTTGGCAATGGCAAATGATGTGATGTGAGTTTTTATACTCCATGTTCAGGTGACTTGCTGTTGCCGTAGTGCTTTTATGATTTGTACTATGTTCAGTTTGAATTTATGGCTATTTTTGTGTATGAATTGAGATTGTGTGGATATAATATGTATGCATTTGTTTGCATAAATATAAGAATTTTAATAATGTTTGTTAAACTGATATGATCATGTAGTGGTGAAATGTTGGCGTATGACATGACATATTGAATAGATAGTAATGATTGAAATAATTTGAGAGTATAGGTGCTTATAAAATGTGATGAACAGAGAATAACAAGTGGCGGGGNGGTAGTTGAAGATAGAAAAAATTTGGCATATTGGGGGAATAGGCAGACTGAAATGGGGATTCAAGGGAGTTTGGGTGACATTGTGGAATGGTATCTACTGGGTCGTTAGAGCGACACCGCGAAAGCGGTTATCGACTGGTCTTTTGGGCGACGCATCAGAAGAGGTTTATTGGTTCCTCGGAATTGGAAGTCCGCCAGGAAAGTAAACATGAGAACATATTGTGTAAGGCCATAGTTGGGCTATGACAACATATGAAGTTCACCAGGACAATAAATATTGGAACATATTGTGTAAGACCATAGCTGGGCTACGACAACATATGAAGTTTGCCAGGACAATAAACATGGGAACATATTGTGTAATACCATAGTTGCGTTATAACAACATATGAAGTTCGCCAGGACAGTGAACCAGGAGTCCCACCAGGGTATAAAGGAGAAGTCGAGGTACGGATCGCGCGATGAGTAGTAGGAAAAAATGATCTTGAGGTGTCTAAGAATGCTAATAGATGGTATAATAAGAGGACTTGCCAAGATGCAACGACGAGTGAAACTAAAAGAAACATATTAACTCGAGTCTGTGTGAGAGAAGGGAGAAATCCCTTAAATGTATCAAAAAATATAGTATCTACCATTAAGAATCCTCCTAAGGTTTATGCAGAGCCAACATTGATTAAATAGGTACAGTATGAATTATCGTAGTTGAAATCTTAAACAGTGATCAATAAAAGAGGTAGACAAAAAAGGGGGTAGTCTGCCAAAAGACCCCATGGAAGAGATTGTTCGCCCAAAATTGATTGATCAATAAAGTTTGATAGGGATTTGCGAAGTAAGAAGATGTCTATCAGGACTTATTGGCACGTGTTAGTCCACAAGGGACTAACGAAAGTGGAAGTCTGCCAAGGACTACTTAAGCAAGAGATAGGTCGTGGGGAGTCTATCTGATTTTGAAAACATCGTGGTAGATTGGGCTGAAATGGGGAAGTTTTTTGGGACTATCTGGTAATTATGAGTTCGCCAAGAAAGAGGAGTACTTATTCGCCACCCATGATCCATATTCAAGGCCCCCAATAAGAGTATCGATAAATGGGTTCTCCTTTAAGGAGGGATTCATTCGCAGGGGAGGTTATAAGAAATTCATGGTCGGGAATGGACCAAAAGATTAAAACCAAGACTTGCGTGGAATTAGGGAAAATAAAGTATGAAACCAGTAGTTATGGTGAGTTGTCTAACAATCCGTTATTAGCAGTTATCATGTGGGTATTCACATACATGGTCACTCTATGGTGAGTTGAATCAAGAAGGCGAGTGTAGAATTTGAGCTGAAGCGAGATGGGGTAAGGAACCATGAAAGGGGGTGTCTAGGAAAGTATGACAACGGATATGTTAGTCGATAATACCCTCAACGATTAGTTCATGACACTTAAAGGCATCAACGTTGTCAAGGAAGAATCTGTGACATCTCCTAAGTTTCTCAGGGTGTTTCAACTTTGTGCAAAAATTATTATTACTAGTTAAATAAAGAGTTTTCTATGAGTATGATTTTATAAAACCTTACTAAGTTCTACTGGACATACTTTTGTACTGTTATAAATACAATATTAAGGAATGAATCATGAACCATGGAGGGACAAAGCCAAATATCACCAAGTCATTACAAATGGCGGTGTAGCAGTATCACGTATATAAAGTGGCACCCTTAGAGGCCAAGCCTCAGGGATTCAGTTGGATATGTCTGTATTGGAGTCTTAATTTAAAATTTGTAAATAGTTGTTAGATTTATTAAGGAATTAAAGTTGTAAGATTTTATCACTTATGTGATATAAGTTTTAGTAGTAATTAAATTTCGATATTTGAGGTTCTCTAAGTATATAATTAAATTAGATCCAAAATTTTGTAGTTATTCGGGTTGTTTGTGACCTTCGGTCCCCAGACCTCGTGATCGGGTCGTGTATAGGGTGTTACATAGGAAGTTTAAGTTATAGACATGTTGCAATAGATATGACTTAGTCTCTTAAGTTAGTATAAGTTTAAGTTGTGTTATGAAAGTTTGATGCAGTTGTGTGCAATGTTATAATCTGGTACTTGGCATATAAAAATAGCAAAAGGGAATTTGAATAAGGTAAATATGGAAAATAGGTGTAGAAAGAAAGAAAAATCTCATTAAGAGTAGAGATGCAAGATAGTATAGATGTACAATAGAATAAATTTCAAAACTCCCTTCGGGTGGGAGAGGTGGCATCCTCATCAGGGTTTTCATCCTCTGAGGTAGTACCGTCCGAAGAATTGGAGTTGGACGTATCTGATGTAACACCCTCTACCCAGTCTGATCATCGGGTTTGGGTACCAAGTCTCGTAAGAGAAACTTGATTTAACAGTATTTAACCAATTTATTCAAGTGTTCAGACAATATCAAGTTTAGAAATGTAACCCCTGCTACAACTCATAGTATGCGAGAATTTAAAAATTCTTACAAGATTGGTGTCTTATTAAAGCTGACATTTATTTACAGAATAAATCTAGACTTTAATATAAATATAACCAAGTTTAACCCTAAGGCGTGGCCTTTAAGGGTGCCCCTCTATTATACATGTAACAGTTACCAAACCCATCTCTTGAATCTGGCGGGGTTTGGCTTGGTCCCTCCACTAAGTTTCTGAGTCATCACATACCCTGCGTAGAAACAGTAAACACTATAAGTTGGGGAGAACTTAGCGAGATCCTATTGATCTGTCGTAATTCCTTGTAGTAGATTAAACTAGTTTTCTCACTTTAGGAGCTTGAACACAAGCATTTTGGTTAAGTTTTAATTACGTTTTCGCAATTTTAGTTAAATTCAATAAAGTGTGTAATTTGAGAATTTTATTGACCTTAAGGGCCGACCGAGACCTAAGAGTGAGCTAATACACTTTTTGAATGTACAAGAGACCATTAGAAGGCATGCTAAACTCGATATTAGTCGTTGTGTTGCAACACGGAGAGCTGGATGTCGTAACATAGGGAGCAGAATAGAAGAATTTCAATACTGCTTTCGGAGTCGCAACACACCCCTGAAGATGAGACATACTGCTTTCGATGTCGCGACACAGGACCTAGTGTGTTGCGACATCACCTTTGTACGTGAAATAATTACGAGCCAGAGGCGTTTTGGTCTGTATAATCAAACAATAAGCACAAGGGCGACAACTGACCTAGGGTTGAGGATGACAGCCACTCCAAAGTCTATAAATAGGCTCATTTAACACATATGACAAACAACTTTCATATCGTATAATTTCTTTCTTAGTTTTAGACTTTAGTCTTTCTCTTTTCTTAGGCTTTAAGTTTATTTCAATTTTTGTTCTTTGATTTGTGGAAGAAATCATATTTGTGAAACGTGCTCAAACTCTGTGAGGATTCAACATTCTATTCTAATACAAATTAGACTTCTTCTAAACTTTATATTCTTGAATTGTTATTCGTGTCTATTTTATATATCAAGTTTATATTGTTTATGAGATCCATGAGGAACTAATCCTCCTGTCCGGGATTAGCGAGTGGAGGTATGATTAATTAATTATTTTGTAGGGTTCTCTTAGCAGATCAATTGTTCAGGAAAGGAAGAACTTAAACCCTAGGCCTGACAACCCTAGGAAGTCGTTAAGGTGGGAATTAACCCAAAATTGGTATGGTCTATCTGTGAAAACTTTAACCCTGAACTGATTTGGACTGTGAGGTCAAGAGATAAGGAGTTCTTGCTGACTCAGTGGAAGATCAGAAGATCTTGTTGGGATATCAGCTGTTGATTGAACAAAGAAAACCTGAAGCGATAGTTGATAAAGCAAGCTAATCACCCATGCTCAGATTTGATAAATCTAACTATTTGATTTCTCATTATTTATTTATTTTCTTGTTATTGTTATTAAGAATCATAAAAAACTTTCTTTATATTTGGTTGTAATATAATTCATCTAAAGTACTAATTAGATTTGTTTATGCTTAGGTTAGAATTAACTTGGTGCTCGCCTCCCTTGGGTATGATCCTCGGAGTACTCATCTCCTCTGTTGTAACTATATTACAACCTGACCCGTATACTTGCGAACACCGCTTCTTCATATATTTTGTGCAGGATTTCTACTCCGGACGTCGGTACGTTCGAAGGTGGTCACCTATACAATGGTATTTATAAAAGTTCTCTCTTTTTTTTAAAATTAGGGAAAGTTAAATTTTAAGCACAAATAAGAAACTTACTAAAATCTTGTAGGAATGTAACACCCCTAACCCATATTCATCGCTAGATTAGAGTTACGGAGCATTACCGTTCAAACGAAACATTTAAACATACATCTCATACATAATCATAAACATATCATATAAGAATTATTCACATACGTATTGTCCCTAAATCAAACCCTCGAGACCCTAGAAATACCTTAGAAACGATTTGGAACTAAATTGGAAACATTTGGAAAGTTTAAGAAAAAGTTACAAAAATTTGACTACAGGGGTCACACTGCTGAGACACACGCCCGTGTCTCCGGCCGTGTAACCTTCGAACTATGGAAACATGGCCATGTCCCAGCCCGTGTCCTCACCCGTGTAACTCTCTCAGTAGGGTCACACAGCTGTGTGCTAGGTCTTGTAACTCTTGAAATTGCCTCACATGCCCATGTGCTAGGTCATGTGCTAGGCCATGTAACTGACTGACTTGCATGCAAAGAAACCTACAGGGGACGCACAGCTTTTTCGCCAGACATACGGTTGAGTCATACGCCCATGTCTCAGACCGTGTAGACATAAATTTGCCCAAAATCAAACCATTTCCAACACCATAACATGCATAAACCTATAGGCCTTTTGTGCACATAATCAAGGCATAAAAATCCTGTCAAAACATACGTATAATAACCAATTCAAGTGTCCTAAAAATCAACTAACCAATATGCTATTCAAAGCACCTCAATGCAAACATCCAAAACTTACCTAAACATGCACATTTTACCACTTTTCATTCATCAACTACTAGCATCCAAAACTTACCAAACATGCCTCAATTTTACCATTACCATTCCATCACAAAAACATGCCATTTGAGCAATTCAAAACATGCAGCATGATATAATCACTATGACACAAACTAGCAAGGCATCAAGAGGCATCAACCAAGATAGCTTATACATACCAAAACATCAACTAATGATTCAGCTAAATACCATTACAAGTCCACCTATACATGCCATTATAACCTTGGACAAAATATTAAAAAACTACTAATGTTTATGCTAGATAGTGTGATAGATCTCCGACGAGTTTCCAAACCGATAGAGCTTCCGATAATCTATAAAACATAGGAATGAAGTAACTTAAGCACATAATGCTTAGTAAGTTCATAGAACATGAAACATAACTTATGATTTAATTTATATAACATTGTATAAATATAATATAATCCAACCACAAGCTTGACACAAGCCTATGCATCATCATCAATACACAAGTTAGTGCATTATACATAATTCACTTGAATTAAACACATGATAATTCATTTCCACGTGATCATACATTATTTGAAACACTAATAATTTTCATGAGTATATGCATAATTTCATTTGGGAACTTACCATTTCAATCCCTTTTCTTGCCTGTTGAAAGAGCTAGAATATCATCAGATACTCAAGAAAGCTCACACGAAGTGTGCTTAAACATATAACCGTAACCTTTCCTTTACATCATTGCTCACAGGACCTGTGAAATGAGCCTGCTCACACGAGCTGTGTGTCGAAATGTAAGCTACATGATGCTACTCACATGAGCTATAGAGTATCCATAACAATTGCAGGACCTCAGCCATCGGTAGGACATTCAAGACCAGCACCCGAAACATGATATCCCTAATGGCATGTCATTTGTATCCTACGAATTCCTAAGGTTTAACTGGGACTCAATAACTGTCATAGAATTTCTTTGGATATACATTGTTCAATAGCATTATAAAATACATAATAACATATAACTGAATAACATGAATATAGTAATCTGTACATACGAACTTACCTCGATGATTAGGGCATAAAAATGAAGTCGAACTAATCCGAGGCTTTAGCTTTTCCTTGATCTAAATCGATACGTGGTTTTTCTTGATCTAAATAGATACATTCAATCCATTTAATATCTTTAGTATTCAGTTTAGTCAACATTTCATATTTATACAAAATTACCATTTTGTCCCTAATATTTTAACTTTTTACAATTTAGTCCTTAAGCTCATGAATTGAAATTTAAACATTTTAATCCTCTTCTCAAGCTAGCCAAATTCTATAGGGACTTAAATCAATCCATACAAACCATCCTTTCATAGATTTAACATGAACTTTTACCATTTCTACAAACAAGTCCCTAAATATAATTTTCATCAAAAATCACTTTACATAACTTGTTTATTTATCAACAAGGACTCATAATCTATTATTAAACATCAAGAATCACACAAAACCATTCATGACATAACCCTCAATCTTTAACAGTTTTACAAATTGATCCCCGAGCTAGCTAGATTAAGCTAAAACGACTTCAAAAACATAGAAACCATTAAAAATGGGGTTGAAAATACTTACATGCAAGCAATCTAAGCTTGTCCAAACAAGCTATCAACAATGGAGTCTCTCTTCTCCAACATTCAGTAAAAAATAAAGCAAAAATAAAAGATGATATCTTTTCTTTACTTTTATTTTAAGTTTAATTACTTAATTACCAAATTAACCTTTAAAAATTTTAATAATTTCAACAAAACCATGTCCATAAACATCCACTATCAACTCAATTGGTCTATTTACCATCCAAGTCCCTTAGTTTAAAATTTCATAGCTATTTGACACATTTAACTAGTAGAATTCTACTTTTGTACTTTTTACGATTTAATCTTTTTTAATTAATTAATCATGCAAATATTAAAATTTCTTAACGAAATTTTAATACGACCTCACTATCATCCTATAGACATTAAAATATTAATAAAATAAAAATTTTCTCATCAGATTTGTGGTCCAAAACTGCTGTTTCTATTTCACTAAGAACGAGCTGTTACAACTCTTCCCCTAAAGGAATTTTCGTCCCCAAAAATCTTACCAGAAAATAAATTTGGGTATTGTACTTTCATAGCTTCTTTCGATTCCCAGGTAGCTTCTTCTATTCTGTGCCTCTACCAGATAACTTTCACTAAAGCTATACTTTTATTTCTCAATTCTTTAACTTCTCGAGCTAAAATTCTGATCGGTTATTCACTGTACGTCATATCTGGCTATATCTCAACATCAACAGGTGAAATCACGTGTGAAGGATCTGATCGATACTGTCGTAACATCAATACATGGAATACATTGTGAATCTTTTCTAACTCTGACATCAAAGCCAATTTGTAAGCTACTGGCCCATTTCTCTCAATGATCTCGTATGACCCGATAAACCATGAACTAAGCTTTCCTTTTCGACCAAATTGAAGAACTTTCTTCCAAGGTGATACTTTTAGATATACCTTGTCCCCGACTTGAAATTCAATATATTTTCTTCTCAAATCTGCATAGGATTTCTGTCAATTCGAAGCTGCTTTCAAACTATCACGTATCACTTTGACCTTTTCTACAGTTTCTCGAATCAAATCAACACCAAATAACTTTTTCTCACTGAGCTCAGTCTAGTATAACGAAGTTCGATGCTTTCAACCATACAAAGCTTCGTACGGTTCCGTTTTAATGCTCGCTTGATAATTTTTATTATATGTAAATTCAACTAGCGGCAAAAATCTCTCCCAGTTACCTTCGAGCTCTAAAACGCAACATCGAAGCATATCTTCGAGTACCTGAATTACTTGCTCAGACTAACCATCGGTCTGTGGATGAAACGTTGTACTAAAATGCAGTTGAGTACCTAGAGTTTTGTTTAACTTGCTCCAGAATCGAGACGTAAACTATGGATCCCTATCAGATATAATAGAAACTGGCACACCGTGCAATCTAACAATCTCAACAACATACAACTCTACCAATCTCTCAAATGAAAAAATCCGTATGCACTAGAATGAAATGCGCAAATTTCATCAAACTATCTACAATAACCCACACAACATCTTTCTTTCTCGGAGTTAGAGGCAATCCTGATACGAAATCCATCGTGACACGTTCCCATTTCCACTCTAGAATCATCATAGGTTGTAACAAACCAAAAGGTACCTGATGTTTGACTTTAACCTGCTGACAAACCAAACATTTCAATACGAACTCTGAAATCTCCCGTTTCATACCTGGTCACCAATACATCTGTTTCAAATTGCTGTACATTTTATTGCTACCAAGATGAATCGATAAGCTACTACTATGAGCTTCCTGTAAAATCTTTTGAAGGAGATCAGAATGTTTCGGAACAAAAATTCTATCTTTGAAGTACAAACTATCGTCTAAAACAAACATGAAAATCTGAATCAAATGTCAACTCAATCTATTTACGTTTAGCGATCAAATCAACATCACTTTTCTGAGCTTCACAAATTTGTTGTAAAAACGTTGGTCTAGCTTTCAATTCAGCCAAAATTGAACCGTCATCAATCAACGTCAACTGTGTGTTCAATGCTCATAAAGAAAATAGAGATTTTCTACTCAAAGCATCAGCAACAACATTAACCTTTCCCGGATGGTAGTCGATGATCAAATCATAATCTTTAAATAACTCAAACCATCTACGCTGTCTCAAATTCAAGTCTTTTTATGTCATCAAATACTTCAGGCTTTTGTAATCAGTGAAGATGTGACATTTCTCTCCGTACAAATGGTGTCGCCAAATCTTTAAAACAAATACAATAGCTGCAAGCTCTAAATCGAATAAATGTGATATCTCATATCAACTTATTTGAGCATGACCATGTATTTCTAGTCTCACTTCATCAGGTGGCCTAAGATATTGCTCTCATTATGTAGGAGGAACAAATCTTATCTTGGTCAATCATATCCCACTACATAGATTGTGGTATATCCAACATTAGTCTTTATAGTACAACCTGTTACAATAGACATTTGATTGTATAAAAATATACGACTCACGATGTTGGGACAATGATGATCTCAAATCTGAGGATCGTATACATAGTTGTCACTATGAGTAATGTTGTGACTATTACATAATAATCCAAGAAACATACACATAGTAGGTTTTTCTAGTATGTTGTTCTCCAACATATACTCATGTATTGATTTTGACATCCTTATGTCAATAACAACATTTTCTCATTAATCAACTACACATTAGTCTCAATGCATTATTATTGTCCAAGCCCACAACAATACTTGTCTAAGGACCTTTTAAGAATAACAATATCATTCTCAAGACTTTATTATTAATTAGTTTATTTACACATAGAGAAAAAAAACTGAAATAACAATGACAATGCATTTTATTAACAAATAAGGTAAAATGAGTATGTGATTACAATAATCTCATGATTGGTCTTTGGGCATACTCTATCGTTTTAGGACTATAGAACAAGTGAAAGGTAGAGAATTCGTGGAATATCAAAGAATAAAGTAGAATAGGATACTCAGCTTCTTGTGGAGGCTTAGAGGGTGCGTCTTCTAATAAGGACAATATATAGAAGCCATCTAGGGTTTCAATTGATGTTCAGCTTGAGAAATATCTCTGATGATCCCATCGAACTAAGAATGGAAAGTTGCTGAAATGGCCTGCATGTCACGCCACGGAGAAGGCATGGTAGGACACTATGTAAGTTCATGCCCTTTTGTTTGCTTTATAGTGCGTATCTTACGTCATAGAATGTGTATGGCATGGAACGACCTCGTCTGCACTTTTCCCACGTATGTTGAAGTCCTTCGATTTTTCGTACGTGACCCCAAAATTCGTTTTACTCCTCGTTGCTTCCAGAAACCTATTTCTTCAAATTCTAACATCAAATTAAGAATCTAAATCCTAAAATCTAACTAACAATAAAAAGAATGAAAAATAAATTTTAAAATTAAACAAAATTTAATAGAGCAGTACTTTTTCAGAGTCAGAACAATTCGTTTCGCCTCCAAAAAAGAAGTTCCAATTGGTCCTTAACACTTTGATCTATCGTTTGTTCCATTTTCAATAAATTTAAACTAGTACCCTCAGTCGACTCTAATGATATCGCCTTATCTTCAACCAACGCGACATCCACACCATGAGCCACTTGGTGTCAAATCTGAGCCAACCCCAATTTATCTTCAAGGGTATTATTGGCTCGAACTTTCTCCCCTACATGTCAAGCGAGGTTCAGTTAACCCGAGCTTTCTCTTTATCACCGAACAAGAATTATATAAACTCATCAATTTCTCCGGCTGGCACTTCCTCGATTATGGCCAGAAAGTCTACCGGCTCATCTACACTTTCATTCAAATTGGATGTAGATCCTCTACCTCTAATTCTACTTCTATATCTACATCTATTTTAGTTGGATTTGAGAAATATTTGGTTAAATTCAATTTGTTCCCGTCTCTAGATCCAAACTCTTGCTTGTTTTCAAGATTTAATTCTGGAGGGTTGTCAGTAATATATTGGTCTTTCAGATCAGAATTGGAGACATCATATGTGTCCTCTTCCAATGGAGTAATTGCTTGGGATTTTAGCAAGAAGAATTCCTCTACTTGATCCAACAGTTGTTGGATTCTCCTTGTTTTAGCTTGGAATTCTCGCTCACGACTTTCCTGCTCAAACGTATAGTCATACGAATCACAATGAGTTTTGGTTAGATATTCAGATGTTCCCAAATGTTGCCCATATATCTCTTCTCATGGAATCTTTGCTTTTGTTTTCTTTCGGTGTGTTTCCTCTAGCAGGTCCACCTATTATTTTAATTTATTATAATTTAGCTTGGAATTCTAGATCTCAGAGAAATGACTTATATAAATCCGACTCATAAGGAAGTTCAGATGAATAATCATAGTCTCCAATCCTACGATAATCACTCCACTGATTTGTTTAGACTTCTTGTATTCGACTTTGCCTCTGTTTGCTCCAATGTTGCTAACCAAGTGCCTATATGCATCATCATTCTTTATTAAATCCAATCTTACTGAACTAAACCGTCGGGCATGTCACATTCTCCGTCGTAACTCCAATTATTCTTCGGATCTCCCTTCCTCTTGTATGTATACTCATTCAGCTTGGGTGGGACTTCTTCTGAATACTCGGGTTGCTCGTCTTTGTAATCACGACTCCATTGGTTTGTCGACTCTCCGTACAACCAACTCAATTTGGATAGCTCGTAAACTAACCTATAAAACTCAATATTCATGATTAAATCTAATAATCAACAAGGTAAGTAAAAAAAAAAGAGATAATAATAATCATAATA
>JABEZY010260706.1:825-15248 GCA_013467495.1 Gossypium gossypioides
TTGGAGAATTTCTGCGAGAATTTTTATTTTTCGAGAGAAAGGCTAACTTAGGAGGATTCGACCCCAAAAAATGGCCTAAGGTCACACAGTTTGCCAGACTAAAGTTTAGCCCCGTGATAGCTGGTATCTGAGCCAGTGTTCGAAAGGCATCGATTGAGATGACGAAAGGAGGAGATGAATAGAATGTCCTGATGGAGACCCGTGAAAGGTCCAGGAAAAATAGTAGATCGAGGGATATTGTATCGACTTTGGATGGTCAGGTGGCTCATCTCGAGGAATCTATGGTTGGTGTGAAGGAAACACTTAAGGTAATTGAGGGATGCACTAAAGAGTTAGACTCGATAAAAGTGCAACTCAGGGACTATGTGGCAGAGGCTCTAAGTTCCAATTGGGAAGCAATGAGAAAGACCCTCAATGCTGCCATGGATGATTAAACCGAGAGGATGACAAAGAGGAATAATGTTATCAAAGCTTCAATTATGACTTTGAAGGAGGGAACTAAAGCCATGATGGCGAGAATTATGGAGCTCGAGGGAGAGCTTGCTAGGTGAAAAGTTCTCGTGGGTAAAGGGATGCTGACTTCAGTCCCTAAGCAGCATAAAATAGATGTCCCTAAGCTGAAGGAGTTTAAGGGGACCAGGTCCACGAGAGATGGAAAATTTTCTCTAAGAGATGGAACAATACTTTCATACGATGGGCATCGAGGATAATGCCACTAAGGTAAACATTGTTGTTGTCTTATGGTGGCATTGCAAATCCACAGATAAGAAATGAGGTGCGAGCATAATTAGGACTTAAGAGGAATTCCAAAAAGAACTAAAGAATCAATTTTACCCACAGTTAGCCGAGAAAGAGGCTCGTGCTAAGTTGCATTGGCTTACGCAAAAAGGCACTGTTCAGGAGTATGTCAAAGATTTCACTGAATTGATGCTTCAAATCTCTAACTTGAGTGAGAAAGAAGCATTCTACTAGTTCGAAGATGGCTGAGTTGGAGTCCTTTATCAAGCTTGGTCCGAGGAAAGATAAGTTTTAGTCTTCCAAGCCCTAAAAGGTAAGCAATGGTGGGGGAGACTATGAGGAAGAGGGACAAGTTAAAAATGGCAAACTTTTTTTAAGCGAACCTTTGAAACTTGAACATGTTTTAGAGAAAGAAGATTGCTGAGAACTAATGAATATATTGTTCTTTGAATAGACTTGCAGTACAAGATGATTATGTGTGCTGGCAAAAGTTTTACATTCATGCTTTCATGCATATTTTGCTTGAGGACAATAACTCAGGATTGGGGCTGTGATAACTCTTGCAAAGAGTTATATTTCATGCCTTTAGACCTAGCTAATTTCTTGTACTTGGGTACATTTAGTTGCATTTTAGGACATTTCATTAGTAATTTTCTAATTGCATTAGGAGCTTGGACTGTGTTTAAATGCTAGGTACTTTTAATTGCATGTGGAAAGATTTTGCATTAGGTACAGGATGTGGAGAAAGAAATAAAGGAAGGAAGGTTTGTCGGGGTAAAATGTTAGACAGTTTTCCACCTTGTATGCCATGGCAATTCTAGGAAGAACAAAGTCAACAGTCAACGCAAACCAATCTCAGCCCAACTCTACTTGTACCAAAAAAATCTACTTAAAAAAGATGAGAAGATATCTAGGTCTGATGGATTTACCCTAGGGAAAAAGCTTATAAAAATCCAAAGGAGGAAACCCTATAGTGTGTTGAGATCCAAAGGCAAAAATAGAGGGTAGCAGCTGAGTAAAAATGGAAAGAGGAAGACGAAGGCAGTCCCTCTCAGCCACCACAGGACACTGTGTCGCTGGAGTGTGAACTGGACAAGCAAAAGCTATCTTCCCGAAGTTCTTCCGTATTTCTTACTTTGTTCCTCCGTGAATTGATTTGATTGAAACAATGCTAAAAAATATTTTGGATTTGAATTTTAAATGCCAATCCATTAGCTAAATCTCATAGGGTTGGGATTACTTGATGAAACCTTTATTTTCTTTAATGACTGAAGTATGGATCTGCTTTAATATACTGTTTCATTCAATGGTTTTACAAAATTACATGTTTGTAAACTCTAGACATAAATGGCTGTACAGTATGCTCGTTTAGTTAATCTAATTTTGACAAGGTTAGGTTAATGAGATTGAAATTGAATGATATGAGTAAGTGTTTGACCAAATACTTGTAGTAGACTCTAGACATAGAGCAATGCGCATACGGTAAGAAAACAAACAGTGCAGCGTGGTGTGCTTAAGGCATATAGACATATATCGCTTAAGGCAAGTTAACTTAAGGTTTTGCTCTTGAAAGAAGCATACCATTTTATAACTCTCCCGAGCAATAGATTAAGTAAGATTTTGCTGAGGCATTACTGTCAGTAAGGGCAGATGTTGGTAATCCCAACCATCCAAGTCAACATCGTAGACCCTCTATCATCTATCCTTTGTCGTAGTATCTTTGCCATATGATTCTCAATTGTTTATTTATTCGTTCGCATATTATTCATGTAATTATTCTTATAATTGCCATTTCATTTTTACTCTTATCTTGTCATTACATTTTCCATCATTTATCAGTTACACATATTACACATTATTATTCCTTCAAATTACCGCTGCAGTCTTAACATTATTTTTGCCATAACATTAATCGTACATCAGTATAATAACTTGGTCATTTTATACCTAATCGATCCATATGGAGACGATCTCACTTATCACTTTATTACTTGATTCGATGTGTATACTTCCACAATTCGCATATCATTTCACACGCGATAAGTTTTTGGCCCCTTTGCCGGGGATCGTCAATTTGGTGAAATTTGGTTTTGTTATTTTACTTAGTTCAATTAGTTTTATTTAACTTAACTGTATTTAATTTTTATAGGTTTGCCATCAATGTTTGAGAAGAGACATTCCTACTAACAAAGAATATCCTTTTGACCTAGAAATCAAAAGAAATTTATGAAGAATGAGAAAAGAACTGCGAAATATGGTTAGGGAAGGAAATGATCTTGGCCTAAATGATCATGGTCTCAATGATAATCCAAATGGTCATGATATTAATCCTCCTATTCTTCGTGTGATAGATGATCGAGATAGACCAATTTGAGAGCATGTTGTTCCAATTTTAAAGGATTTGAATCCAGGAAGAGTCAGACCGCACATACAAGCTCAGTAGTTTGAGCTGAAACCGGTGATGTTTCAGATGTTGCAAATAATAGGACAGTTCAGTGGGTTGCCTACTGAAGATCCACAATTGCATTTAAGACTTTTTCTAGAAGTCTGTGACTCGTTTAAACAACAGGGTGTTCTTGAAGATGTATTGCAAAATAAACTGTTTCCATTATATTTGAGAGATCGTGCAAGAGCGTGGCTGAATGCATTATCGTCGGGAACAGTGGCATCATGGAATGATCTTTGCTACAATATAATCCCCCCAAATATGAATCCTAAGCTTCGAAATAACATCACATCTTTTTAGCAATTAGAGGATGAAACATTATATGAAGCTTGAGAATGATTTAAAGAATTACTTCAGAAATGTCCGATGCATGGATTCCAACACTGGATGCAAATGAAGATATATTATAATGGGTTGAATGTCCATACAAGGATGGTAGTTGATGCCTCCACCAATGGTACTTTGTTGGATAAATCTTATAATGAAGCATATGAGATTTTGGAAAAGATGGCCAACATTGATTATCAATATCCTACCACACGAGTTGGGACTGGCAGGAAAGTTACTGGTACCATGAAGCTCGATGCAATCACTTCATTGACAGCCCGGTATCTTCTTTAGCTAATATGATCAAAAAAATAAAGAGACCCACTACAGTTCAAGAGATAAAAGTAGTAGAGCCAGCGTGTGTTTATTGTGGTGAAGACAATGTGTTTGATGAATGGCCATCAAATCCAGCATTTGTGTACTACATGGGTAATTTTAATCGGAATAATAACCCCTGTTCCAACACCTATAATCTAGGATGGAAGAAGCATCTGAATTTTAGTTGAAATAATCAAGGTGTGGGAAATCTAAACAATTTTGTGTGACAGGATGCCAACAGTACACTGCCAGGTTATAATCATCCTATGTCGAGGCAAAATGTTCAACAAGGACAAGCATCGTCTTCTACCTCTATTGAAGCCTTGTTGAAGGAATATATGGCCAAGAATGATATTATAATTTAGAGTTAGGCTACATCCCTTCAAGCTCTTAAGAATCAAGTATGGAAAATAGCAAATACTTTAAATTTAAGACCACAAGGAGAATTACCAAGTGATATCGAGAATTTGAGATCATAAGGGAAGGAACAGTGCAAGGCCATCACTCTTAGAAGTGGAACTCAGCTTGATGATTTTGCTCAAGATGCCACGAAAGGAGAGGTTAACTCGAATAACAACCATGTAAAGATCCTAGAGCCATCTGAAAAGTACACTGCAACTGAAAAGGCTAAGCAAAAGATTGTTGCAACAGAATCAGATCGTGTTGCCAACAAAAATGTCACGGTAAAATAATACCAGCAACTTGAAAGACGACCACCTCTACCTTTTCCTCAACTATTTCATAATTTTAAGCAGAATATTCAGTTCAAAAGATTTTTGGATGTATTGAAGCAACTCCATATCAACATACCGCTAGTAGAAGCTTTGGAGCAAATGCCCAATTATGTTAAATTTGTGAAAGATACATTGCCAAAAAAGCACAAATTGGGAGAATTTGAGACTGTTGCTCTCACTAAAGGGTGCACATCAATGTTAACGAATAAATTACCTCCAAAGTTGAAGGACCCAAAGAGTTTCACTATCACATGTTCAATTGGAAATCATTATGTTGGTAAGACGTTATGTTATATTGGAGTGGGTATAAATCTAATGCCTATGTCTATTTGCAAGAAGCTAGGAATTGGAAAAGAAAGACCTAGTACAATTACGTTGCAACTGGCTGATCGATCCTACGCATATCCGGAAGGTAAAATTGAAGATGTTCTTGTAAGAGTAGATAAATTCATTTTCCCTGCAGTTTTCCTTATTTTAGAATGTGAAGCTGACCAGGATGTGCCAATTATTCTTGGAAGATCATTTCTTGCTGCAGATAGGACTTTAATTGATGTATAGAAAGGTGAACTGAATACGAGAGTAAATGATCAGCAAGTTACTTTCATTGTATTTGATGCTTTGAAATGTGCATGTGATAATGAAGAATGTTAAGCCATCAGCTTGCTAGAAACAACAGTGGAAAAAGAGTTTGCAAGACATTTGGTATAGCAAAATCTTCTATCTCCAACAATTCATTCGAGCAGCAAGTGCTCAACTCACCCGGTAAGTTGCAGAAGCAACTCAACCTCTTTGAGACTCAGCAACTCCAAATTGTTGCATAATTGGAAAAAGAGTAAAAAAATATTTTCGATCTTTTGTTTCTTTAATTGTTTTACTTTAATTTCGTTTGTATTATTTTTATCTTTAATTACTTAAAGTTATTTTCATTTTTGATTGATCATCTTATTAATGAGATCACGGAGTCTGATAAATAAGGGGAGAATATGCACCCAATGAAAAGGAAAATGTGTTATAAGATCAGTGCACGCAAATCCGCCCGCAGAAAAGAATGAAGTAGCCATACTTCACTCCAAGTCAGGGAAGCTTTCTTCCTTTCCTTGCATCATGCATTCCATTTGTTTTGCCATGCCATTTTTTTATGCATATATATCTTCTCGCATTTTGGTTTTATATTTGTACATTCATTGAGGACAACGCATCCCTTAGGTTTGGGGTGTATTGTGTATTTAGACTGTATTTTATATTTAATATGTATGATCATTTTAGTATAGTGATTCTAGTATAGTTAAAATTGTTTTGTCATTGCCATGTAACTACTAAGTACTGTTTTGCCTATGAGGAGTACAATCTTAACTTCTGATGTTCGATGATGAGCTTAATTTTTCAATATACCTAGAACATGTGACAATGGATTAGTTGAATTTAGCTTAGGTTAGGTTGCTTGAAAATTAATTCCTAAAAATGAGATGTCCTATACTTTTTTTTTAGATTATAGCAAGTGTCTTTTAATGAACTTAGGGACTTTTGAAGCCAAACTCATTCACATTGTCACAACATTATTAAAATAAAGGACAGTAGGCACTTCAATGCTTAGAATTGTCGAGTAACTCAGCACCACTTTGTTTGCTCCATCGTGCTGTTGACTAGAAAGGTGAGTTTAAATAAGAGTGTGTAATAAAAAAGAAAATAAATTAGGGGCACTCCAATTTAGTAATAAGCTGAGTAACTAAGGAGATAGTTGTTTGCTCCATCCATCTTCTAAGTTAAAAGCCTTAGCTTTAAGAGTGAGTTTAAATTGTGACATTATCAAGTACTAGGTAATTTAGTGTATGCTCCATTGTGGTTATCAAGTCAAAGAATTTTGTGACATGATAAATTCTCGAATAATACGAAAAAAAGAAAAAAAATAACTTGAGTTTAGGTAACAAATGAACTAAGTAAATTAGGAGATGTTTGTTATGGCTAGAAAACACACATGAGTATTTACGAAATTTTGTTTTTAGGGAGAAATTTTTTGCACTGCCTTTGTTGCGCGAACCTTTGAAACTTGAACACGTTTTAGACAAAGAAGATTGCTGAGAACTGATGAATATATTCTTCTTTGCATACACTGGTAGTACAAGATGGTTATGTGTGCTGGCAAAAGTTTTGAATTCATGCATTCGTGCATATTTTGCTTGAGGACAAGCAATGACTCAGGTTTGGGAGTGTGATAACTCTTGCAAAGAGTTATATTTCATTCCTTTAGACCTAGCTAATTTCTTGTACTTGGGTACATTTAGTTGCATTTTAGGATATTTCATTAGTATTTTTATGAATGCATTAGGAGCTTGGACTGTGTTTAAATGCTAGGTACTTTTAATTACATGTAGAAGGGTTGTCTTTGATGATTTGGTAGGTGCATGATGTGGAGAAAGAAATAAAGGAATGACGGTTTGCCAAGTTAAAAGGTTGGACAGTTTGCCACCTTGTATGCCGTGGTAATTCTAGGAAGATGAAAGAGTCAACACTAAACACATACGATTCTCAGCCTAACTCTACTTGTAGTTGAAAAATTTTCCTAAAAAAAAGGAGAAGATATCATAGGCTGCTGGACTTACCCTAGGGAAAAAGATTATAAAAAGCCAAAGGAGGAAACCCTAAAGTGAGTTGAGATTTAGAGGCAAAAATAGAGGATAGTAGCTGAGTAGAAATGGAAAGAGGTAGACGAAGGTAGTCCCTCTCAGCCACCATAGGACACTGTGTCGTTGGAGTGTTTACTAGACAAGCGAAAGCTGTCTTCCCGAAGTTCTTTCGTTTTTCTTATTTAGTTCCTCCGTGAATTGATTTGATTGAAACAATGTTGAATGATATTTTAGATTTGAATTTTAATTGCCAACCCATTAGCTAAATTTCATAGGGTTGGGATTATTTGATGAAACATTTATTTTCTTTAATAACTGAAGTATAGACCTACTTCAATATATTGTTTTATTCAATGGTTTTACAAAATTATATGTTTGCAAACTCTAGACATAGATTAATGTACAACATGTTCATTTAGTTAATCTAATTTTGACAAGGTTAGGTTAATGAGATTGAAATATCATTGTTGGGTTAATGAGATTGAAATTGAATGATATGAGCAAGTGTTCGACCGAATACTTGTAGTAGACTCTAGACATAGAGCAGTGTTCATATGGCAAGAAAACAAACAGTGCAGGGTGGCATGCTTAAGGCCTATAGACATATATCGCTTAAGGAAAGGTAACTCAAGGTTTTGCACTCGAAAGAAGCATACCATTTTGTAGCCCTCCCGAGCAGTAGATTAAGTAAGGTTTTACCGAGGTATTACTATCAGTAAGGGCAAATTCTGGTAATACCGACCTTCTAAATCAACATCATAGACCCTCTATCCTCTATCCTCTATCCTTTGCCGTAATATCTTTTCCATAGCATTATTAGTTGTTTATTTATTTGTTCGCATATTATTCACGTAATTATTCTCGTAATTGCCGTTGCATTTTTACTCTTGTTTTGTCATAGCATTTTCCATCATTTATCAGTTACACATATTACACATTATTATTCCTTCAAATTACCGCTGCAGTCTTAACTTTATTTTTGCCATAACATTAATTATACTTTAGTATAATAACTTGGCCATTTTATACTTAATCGATCCCTGTGGAGACGATCTCACTTATCACTTTATTACTTGATTCGATGTGTACACTTACACAGTATACATCCACACGTACGTGCCAAAATGATCATTTGGGCAGATAACACCACCCCAAATAAACTGTTTACTGCTATGTGCCTAAAACTTTAGATCTGCCAGAACTGGGGTGTTACATTTTCGCCCTACAAAGCTCACGAAACAATGTTGCTAATACTGCTGACCCGCACGCGCTTGTGCACAGATAAACAAACAATTTTATAAAGCAATTTAAAAGTGTGGTGTTAACTGCAAACGGACAGTGTCAGTTGTAATATTTATAGTTTTGATAGAACATGAAGTGTTCGAAGGGGTCAAACCTAAAGGATTGCCAAGTGGTTAAATGTGTTTATCAATTTAATTACAAGTTAAGCAATTACTAATCTAATTGAGTCAAAATTTATTAGTGCAAGTTCAAAAATTATTTTATAAACTATTAATTAAACTAAATAAGCTAAAATTTATTCCTAATATTTTAGATAATGTAAATGATTAAAAATTGGTCGATTGATTAGTTGAGTTCTAACGAACCAATTGTAACACCGCTAACCCGTCTTTATTGCTGGATTAGAGTTACGAAGTATTACCGAGCAAAATAGAACATTTAAATTCATAACAGAAACAATTATACAAATTAAATGTTAACATATAATAATTGAATCTAATAATGGTAAAAATACTCTTATGGGACTTACATCGAGTTTATGGGCCCTAAAAACAGTTTGGGAACAATCTGGGATCAAATCGAAACAAATCAAGAAATTTTGGAAAAACTTGAAAATTTGGGAAAACAGGGGTCGTACGGCCATGTGGATATTTGAAGTAGGAACAAACGACCATTTCCCAGCCCTTGTGTCCGCCCGAGTGGGTATTCGAAAAAGGGTCACACAGCCGTGTCGCAGGTCGTGTTCCAAACCGTGTGTGCATTCGAAGTTAGGTCACATGACCGTGTCGTCAGGCTGTGTGAAACCTACACTTAAAAACATTAATGACACGACCATGTGGGGTGGTCGTGTGTGGCACACGACCGTGTGACGGCCCGTGTCCCAGGCCGTGTGATACATTTATAACTTCTAAAACAAGTCAATTTAAGCACCATTTCTTACACAATAAGACACACCATAACTACCCTATTTGACATGGATAAAAGCACATTCAAAACACCAAATACATGCCAAATATTCATCCATCCAATGTCATAAAAACGAAGCCGACGACTAATCCAACAGTTTAACTTTTCCTCGATTCAGATCCTTTTGATTCGTTTCTTGATCTAAATAATAATTTTCATTCAATTAAACCATTTAATTAACTTAAAGTAATCAATTCAACCTATAACCCTAATCAATGGGAAATTAAAAAATTATACCCTAAGTTTTACCTTTTATAGAATTTAGTCCCTAAACCCGAATCTTGCTATTTAACCACTTTTAATTAAAATTCATGCTAGCTGATCTTCCCTTAGTCTTATAATAGCCCATATTTTTACTCATTCCACACAATTTACATTGAATTTTATTATATCAACAATGCAATCCCTAAACATTAAAATCATCAAAAATCATATAACAAAATACTTATATCTAGCTATTAACTTTAATAATTCATCAACTAAATTAAAAAAAAAACAACAAATTCATTCATGGAAAGTCCCTAAAGTTTTAACAACTTTACGAATTGACCCCCGAGCTAGCTAGATTAAGCTAAAACGAGCTGAAAAGCATAAAAATTACTAAAAATAGGGAAAAATTATGTACCATGCATACAAGAAAAACCTTTTCCGAAACTTCATACCCTTAGCTATGAAGTATTCGGTTCTCCAAAAAAGAAAAGAAGATGATGATTCCATCATTTTATCATCTTTTTTTTTCTAATTTCCAAATTACCTAATTTCCAAATTAACCTTTTAAATTAAATCAAATTTCATTAAATGTCAAACCATAATCATCCACTATATTTAAAATAGGTAGAATTATTACTTAAGGCCCTTATTTCATGCTTGTACACCTATTTAATGCAAATAAGCTTATATTTATTAACTTTTGCAGCTTTTACAATTTAGTCATTTTTACTTAATTAACTATTTAAACGTTAAAATTTCTTAACCAAATTTTAATATGACCCTAATAAAACTTCGTAAATATTTAATAAAGTATTTACGGGCTCAGTTTCTAGAAATGAGATGGAATAGTACTTCCATGCGATGGACATCGAGGATAATGCCACTAAAGTAAACATTGTTGTTGTCTTTTTACTAATGTCGCTCTCTTATGGTGGCATCACAGATCCACAGATGAGAAACGAGGTGCGATCACAATTAGGAATTAGGAGGAATTCCAAAAAGAACTAAAGAATCAATTTTACCCACAGTTAGCCGAGAAGGAGGCTCATGCTAAGTTACATTGGCTTACGCAACAAGGTACTGTTCAGGAGTATGTCAAAGACTTCAGTGAATTGATGCTTCAAATCATTAACTTGAGTGAGAAAGAATCATTCTACTGGTTCGAAGATGGCTGAGTTGGAGTCCTTTATCGAGCTTGGTCCGAAGAAAGATAAGTTTTAGTTTTCCAAGCCCTAAAAGGCAAGCAATGGTGGGGGAGACTATAAGGAAGAGGGACAAGTTAAAAATGGCAAACCTTTTTTAGGGAACCTTTGAAACTTGAACATGCTTTAGAGAAAGAAGATTGCTGAGAACTGATGAATATATTGTTCTTTGAATAGACTGGCAGTACAAAATGATTATGTGTACTGGCAAAAGTTTTGCATTCATGCATTCATGCATATTTTGCTTGAGGACAATAACTCAGGATTGGGGCTATGATAACTCTTGCAAAGAGTTATATTTCATGCCTTTAGACCTAGCTAATTTCTCGTACTTGGGTACATTTAGTTGCATTTTAGGACATTTCATTAGTAATTTTATAATTTTATTAGGAGTTTGGACAGTGTTTAAACGCTAGGTACTTTTAATTGTGTGTGGAAAGGTTTTGCATTAGGTGCAGGATGTGGAGAGAGAAATAAAGGAATAAAGGTTTTTCGGGGGAAAAGGTTAGACAGTTTGCCACCTTGTATGTCGTGGCAATTCCAGGGAAGAACCAAGTCAACACTTAACGCATACAATCTCAGCCCAACTTTACTTGTACCAAAAAAATCTACCTAAAAAATAGGAGAAGATATCATGGTCTGCTGGATTTACCCTAGGGAAAAAGCTTATAAAAACCAAAAGAGAAAACCTTAAAGTGTATTGAGATCTAGAGGCAAAAATAGAAGGTAGCGGCGAAGTAAAAACGGAAAATGGAAGAAGAAGGCAGTCCCTCTCAGCCACCACAAGATAATGTGTCACTGGAGTGTGAACTGGACAAGCAAAATCTATCTTCCCGAAGTTCTTTCGTATTTTTTACTTTGTTCCTCCGTGAATTGATTTGATTGAAACAATGTTGAATAATATTTTGGATTTGAATTTATTTACCAACCCATTAGCTAAATCTCATAGGGTTAATATTACTTGATGAAACCTTTATTTTCTTTAATGACTGAAGTATGGATCTGTTTTAATATACTGTTGCATTCAATGGTTTTACAAAATTACATGTTTGTAAACTCTAGACATAGATGGATGTACAACATGTTCATTTAGTTAATCTAATTCTGACAAGGTTAGGTTATTGAGATTGAAATTGAATGATATGAGTAATTGTTCGACCAAATACTTGTAGTAGACTCTAGACATAGAGTTGTGCTCATACGGTAAGAAAACAAACAGTGCAGGGTGGCGTGCTTAAGGACTATAGACATATATCACTTAAGGCAAGGTAACTTGAGGTTTTGCTCTCGAAAGAAGCTTAATATTTTATAACTCTCCCAAGCAATAGATTAAGTAAAGTTTTGCTGAGGCATTACTATCAGTAAGGGCAGATTCTGGTAATCCCGACCATCCAAATCAACATCGTAGACCCTCTATCATCTATCCTTTACCGTAGTATATTTGCCATATAATTCTCAGTTGTTTATTTATTCGTTCACATATTATTCATGTAATTATTCTTGTAATTGCTATTACATTTTTACTCTTATCTTTTCATAGCATTTTCCATCATTTATTAGTTACACATATTACACATTATTATTCCTTCAAATTACCGCTGCAGTCTTAACATTATTTTTGCCATAACATTAACCGTACTTCAGTATAATAACTTGGCCATTTTACACCTAACCGATCCCTTGGAGACAATCTCAATTATCAATTTATTACTTGATTCGACGTGTATACTTACACAATTCACATATCATTTCACACGCGACCATATACTTCCACACGTATGTGCCAAAATTATCATTTGGGCGGATAACACCACGCCAAATAAATTGTTTACTGCTATGTGCCTAAAACTTTAAATCCGCCAGAATTGAGGTGTTACATTTTCGCCCGACAAAGCTCACAAAACAACGTTGCTAATACTGCTAACCCGCACGCGCTTGTGTGAAGATAAAAAACAATTTTATAAAGCAATTTAAAAGTGTGGTTTTAACTACAAGCGGACAGTGTCAGTTGTAATATTTATAGTTTTGATGGAACACGAAGTGTTCCAAGGGGTCAAACCTAAAGTATTGCCAAGTGGGTAAATGTGTTTATCAAGTTAATTACAAGTTAAGTAATTAATAATCTAATTGAGTCAAAATTTAATAGTGCAAGTTCAAATAAAATTGTTTATAAACTAAAATTAAACTATTAATTAAACTAACTAAGCTAAAATTTATTCCTGTTGTTTTAGATAATGTAAATGATTAAACAATGGTCGATTGATTAGTTGAGTTTTAATGAACCAATTGTAACACCCCTAACCTATTTTCCTTGTCGGATTAGAGTTATGAAGTATTACCGAGTAGAATGGAACATTTAAATTCATAACAGAAACAATTATACATATTAAATGTTAACAAATAATAATTTAATCTAATCATGGCAAAAATACTCTGATGGGCCTTAAATCCATTTTATAGGCCCTAAAAATAGTTTGGGAACAATTTGTGATCAAATCGAAACAAATTAAGAAATTCTGGAAAAACTTGAATATTTGGGTAAGCAGGGGTCACACAGCCGTGTGCCCAGACCGTGTGAATATTCGAAGTAGGGACAAACGACCATGTCTCAGCCCGTGTGGGTATTTGAAATAGGGTCACACGACCGTGTCGTAGGTCATGTTCCAAACCGTGTGTGCATCCAAAGTTGGGTCACATGATCGTGTCGTAAGGCTGTGTGAAACCTACACTTAAGAATGATAATGGCACACGACTGTGTGACAGCCCATGTCCCAGGCCGTGTACTGCATTTATAACTTCTAAAACAAGTCAATTTAAGCCCCATTTCTTGCACAATAAGACACACCATAACTATCCTATTTCACATGGATAAAAGCACATTCAAAACACCAAATATATGCCAAATATCCATCCATCCAATGTCGTAAAAATAAAGCCGACGACTAATCCAACACTTTAACTTTTCCTCGATTTAGATCCGTTTGATTCCTTTCTTGATCTAACTAATAATTTTCATTCAATTAAACCATTCAATTAACTTAAAATAACCAATTCAACCTATAACCCTAACCAATGGGAAATTAAAAAATTACACCCTAAGTTTTACCTTTTATGCAATTTAGTCCCTAAACCCGAATCTTTCTATTTAACCACTTTTAATTAAAATTCATGCTAGTTGATTTTCCCTTAGTCTTATAATAGCCCATATTTTTCCTCATTTCACACAATTTACATTGAATTTTATTATATCAACAATCCAATCCCTAAACATTAAAATCATCAAAAATCACTTAACAAAATACTTATATCTAACTATTAACTTTAATAATTCATAAACTAAATTCAAAAACACATCACATACATTCATGGAAAGTCCCTAAAATTTTAACAACTTTACGAATTGACCCCCGAGCTAGCTAAATTAAGCTAAAACATCTCAAAAGCATAAAAATTACTAAAATTAGGGCAAAATTACATACCATGCATACAAGAAAAAGCTTGTCCGAAACTTCACACCCTTAGCTATGAAGTAGTCGGTTCTCCAAAAAAGAAAAGAAGATGATGATTCCATTATTTTATCATCTTTTGTTTTCTAATTTCCAAATAACCTAATTTC
>JABEZY010260706.1:15289-25584 GCA_013467495.1 Gossypium gossypioides
AAGCCATAATCATCCACTATATTTAAAATAGGTAGAATTATTACTTAAGGCCCTTATTTAATGCTTTTACACCTATTTAATGTAAATAAGCTTATAGTTATTAACTTTTGCAACTTTTATAATTTAGTCCTTTTTACTTAATTAACTATTTAAATGTTAAAATTTCTTAACCAAATTTTAATATGACCCTAATAGCACTTCGTAAATATTTAATAAAATATTTATGGGCTCGGTTTATAAAAATGAGGTCTCGATATCTCCTTTTCTAAAACCACTTGAACCTAATTATTCGTTTAAATAACATAAATTATCAAATCAAAATTTATTAAAATGCTATATTTGACTCATAAATATTAAATAATAATATTTACGGACTCACTCGTCAAATTTGTGGCCCTATAACCACTGTTTCTGGCACCATTGAAAAGCGGGTTGTTACACCTATACCGATCATATTGGTTGGCACTCTTAATTAGGAATCTTCTCTCAGTCTCATCCTAGACTAATAGATACCACCTAAGATTACCTCCCAGTCTCATCCTACACTAAAATATACCACCTAAGGTTACCTCTCGGTCTCACCTAGGCATATATACCTCTCGGTCTCATTACTTGACACGATTATATCAAACTATCTAAGGATAAACTCTCCTCTCGGTCTTGTTTATCTAGGTTTTTAGCTAGAGGCGTCAATTCTAACGTATTAAGTATTTCGATAAAATCGAACAACCAATCAATTAAGAATGGACATTAACTTAAGTTAGCAAACAACCAATCAACCTATCATCCAATAGTTTAGCACATAATAAATCTTAACATCCAAACAGACATTTCATCGAACAGTTAATAAGCACAATAAAAAGATAAGGATAAGAAATGCTCATTTAGTTGTGGAACCAATGACATCCAAAAGCTTTATCCATCTTTATTTACAAGAAAGAAGAAATAAAACTACAAGAATAAAATCTACTCTAAAAAGAAAAGAGAAAAGCTAAACTAAAAATGAAAAGAAAAAGAAAAGAAACCCTAACCTAAAAACTATAAACCCTAAAAAAACTATTCAGCCACCAAAAATCTGAAATGAAAGGCTCATAAAGTTGTATTTATAGCCGACTAACATTTAACCTAATATTGACCATTTTGCCCTTAAGGAAAAAGGAATTCATAAGCTTGTTTAGACACAAAATTGCCATGGCAGTTTTTTTTCACTCTTCAGGCTTGGGTCTCCCAATACCCACAGCAGTCTTGAAATTGGGAGTCTTGGGGTCTCGGTATCACGATACCCATTAATTGCTGTCGTGATATCTCTGTAGCTGACCTCGATTCTCTTTATTTCAACACTATCAAGGGTATCATGACTTTCATGCTTCGATATTGTAATACCCCCTTCTCGATGATATTTTCTTCACATTCAGACCACCATCGACTCCCTACACAACTCAATCAACTTGTTAGGTTTCCCATGGCACGATTGGCCAATTTGGGTCTAAAAAATAGCTTAAAACTAATAAAAACAATTTATTAACAACAAAAATAAAAATCGACAAAAACACATAGAAGACACTTAAATTGCTTGAGAATAAGCTCCTTAAGTGTAATACAGAGTCTAATTTGACGTATCAAATTATGGTAGATCAACTGCTAAGCCCTAACTATACGAACGGGAGAGCATCAAATCATATAACAAGGGCAAGTACATCAAGTGGACCTTATTTTTATTAGCATCTGGCATGGGTACACCCCCTATTAAATGCATGATATATGCTCAAGCAACACACATCATCTTCCGCTCAGTAACACTACTCGGTAAATTTTCGAAATTTGCCTTTAACCATGAAAATCTCAAACTTGTAAAATTATCTCTAGCATCACCGGGCACGTATCCTAGTAAGTGATAACAAAGCGCTGCCAGTTCAGACACTTGTACCTGTGATCGCACTACCATCGATTAGGAGCCCGAGTCGTAGTGCAACATCTTCCAAAGTGATTGTGCACTCCCCACATGACAAATGAAATTTGTGGGTCTTCGGGCACCATCGCTTAACTAAAGCGGATATTAATTCGGCCCTCAAATCAAACATACAGATCTATGTCACTAATCTAAATCCGGATGCCTCCAAGTATGGCATAACACGTTCCTCCAGCTGATAACGCGGACCATTGACATTGGCCCACAATACGCGGTACTCACCCTGTCCATATTAAAATACCGTATCAGTTAAAATCTCCCAATTGAATAAAAAATGACATGCAACTTTATAGGGGAACCCGTGAATAATAAATAACAATTTTTTTACCGGTTCATTAATCATATTTATTGTGTGGTCGTCTTCTCTAATCAAAGAACCCATTTTGTAACGCCCCAAATTTTGTATGTGCTTGATTTGTTAAGTTTTATCATAAATAAGTATTTACTTTAGTGGTTAAATGATTTGTGTGTGTTTGAGGTCTTGGGTTCAAGTCTCATGTTTGAAAATTTTTCTATTTTTGTTCCTAGCCTTGTCCTTAATTATTTGGCTTATATTATATTTTTGGTCAACTCATTTCAGAATGAGTTTGTTGGTTCAAGTGGTAAGATATTAACTTGCCCTAAGATCTTGTGTTTGAATCCCCGTATGAGCGAATGGCAATAATTTTTGCTTCTGTGTGTACGTGCCAGTTGTGTAGTTGAGGTTTTGTGGAATTGAAATTTTTTGGTAGTTGGATAAGGATTAGTGTGTCAAATTTTGTGGGATTTGGTTGTTAGTGAGGGTAGTGGGGAGTTTAGATTTTTTTTTTTGTTTCCCCAAAAATCCCCTATTTTGTCACGTTCTTTTTTTTCTTCTACAATTTTCTTCTTACATTTTTTTCTTCTGTTCTCTCCCTTTTTTGGTTTTTTTTCCCTTCTTTGATATTTGTCCATCGTGTTTGTGGTTCTGGGTGCTGGTCATTTGGCTTCTTCATTTTAATTTGGACAGGTAAGTTGTGGGTAGTTTCTTTTTAATCGTGTGTTTTAGGGGTTTCATTATTCTTGTAACAGAAAGATTTATAGATGGTACTATTCATCTTATTGCTCAAATAGGGGAAATCAAGAGGCTTGGGATTGTCCTTCAATGACTTAATAACATTAGGAACTGCTGTAGACGTTGGGTAAGTGCTCGAACGTTGATGACTTTAATTCTACTGTTGGAATTGAATAATTGTGAGTTGTGGTTGAGTAAATTATTTTGTAAATTTGAGAATTTTGTGACTGATTTTGTGTGATTAAGTGTCGTTTTTAGGTATTCGTTGTCTCGTAGTTGTGTTCACTTTACAATCAAGTCAGGTGTGTAATGAGAAACCCAAAAAATAGTGAACGGTGAAAGCCTAAATTAGGCTCTGTCGATACCATACGGCCGTGTGTGACACATGGTCTAAGCCATTTTGGGCCGTGTGGGCTATACGTGCGTGTATGGGCCATGTGCCAGGTCGTGTGGACCACATAGGCGTGTGGACCCAAAATTCAAAATTTTTCCCTAGGGTCATACACGTCGTCCTGATCAATTGTGGGCCTTTCGTGGGGTCGGTAACCCTTAGACTTAGGCAGGTTAGTGTGACGGGAGCTCGGATACATCCATATTTTCGTAAACTCAGTTTATTTTAAATTTGACTTATTTAAAATTCTAATTGAAGAGTTTTGTAAATTTTAAACTCTCAAGACATTTGGGATTATTTTTGTTTTGGGACTTATATTTTTGATTTTTTGCATGACCCTCGATTAAATAACTTTACGGTAATTACTATTTTTCTACAATAAACTGTTTTTGAGAAAACAAACTCGATTTTCTAGAATATAATGTTCTAAGAATTTTCGCTGCAAAATATTTGATTTATTTAGAAAATGTACACAAACAATGGTTTTAACTAAATAAGTATGACAAACATGTTTTCAAATAAAACGGGTTTTTTAAGTAACAAAGGTTCACACTATTTTTAATAAACGAAAGCTAGATTTCAATCCATTTTACGTAACCACTCCAAATTTAGCCATAACGTCTAGGCCAGGTTTGGGGTGTTACATTTAGTGGTATCAGAGCGAGGTTGCAAAACTCGGGCTATAAAAATTTTGGGTTCAAAATTGTATTTGTAAAAAAAACTATTTTTTTTAGTAAAGTTTATTTTTAAATCTGTAAAGTAAGCTTGTGGAATACCGAGTCTCCGACTCCGATCCTATAAGTACTTCTGACTTAGAAATACTTTAGTTTAGAAAACTCTGATAAGATAACTAGTAACTGAAACATTTCTGAGACCTCTGAAATTCCTTTTGATACTTATTTGAAGCATAAAATACTTCCTAATAAATACTTAAACTGATACATAAAACTTTGTAATGTAGATAATCTAAGAATACGATAAGTACTCATAGAACACGTGGCTATAGTACTCGTGGGCACGGCGGACGCGGTAAAGGGACTCGAGCTGAGTCGTCTTCGATGGATAGCATGTCTAATCTAGATTCGAGTGAGACACTGGCTACACCTACTGCTGAGACCGGGTCTCAAAGTCACTCAACTGAGGACGACACATTGTCCCAAGCCATGCTTAGAGTGTTGGAAAGGGTTGCTGGGCCCCATTCTGGTTCTGAGTGCTGTGGGTCGGTAACTGAATGACTCCGATCTAACAACGCTTAGTTGTTTAGGGGTGTCACTAGAGTCACCCCAACTGTGGCCAAATATTGGATGGAGGCCACCGAGAGGATCATGAATGATATTGATTGCACCCTTGAGTAGAAATTGAAGGGTGCAGTTTCTCTGCTTCGCGATGAGACATATCAGTGGTGGTTAACAATTGAGAAGGGTACTCAGCCGGATTGGATTACTTTGGATCAGTTTAAGAGTGCCTTCTAGAATAAATATGTGGGGAAAGTTATGTGGATGCTCGTAGACTCGAGTTTATGAACCTTACCTAAGGGGATAGGACTATGGTCGAGTATGAGACCAAATTTTTAAGACTGAGTTATTATGCTCGTTGGATGGTGCCGATTGAGTATGAGAAGTATGTCCACTTTGAGGAAGGATTAAGAGATAATCTAAGGGTTTCGATAGCTCCACAAAGGGAGTCAAAATCTATCGTCTTGGTAGACAAGGTGAAGATCGCTGAGGAGGTTAAGCACGTTGAGCGTGAGAATAGGGACCGTGAGAGGGGTAAGAATAAGAGGGATTCAGAGCCCTCTAGTTCTGCTCAGAGGCCTAAGAAACGAGTCAAATCTGATGGGCCTCCAAGAGTTGAGGTTCCAATTGCTCCCACTGTGGCTCAGTCGAGTAGAGATTGTGGTAAACATTATTCGGGCAAATGTTGGAGGAGGTTGGGAGCGTGTCTGTGATGTGGGTCAATGGAGCATCGCATCAGGGATTGTCCACACCATTCTGATCTGATGCAAACTCCAGCTCTGGGTTTTGTTCAGACTCAGCGAGTAATTCAGCAACCGCTTAGGGGCCGTGCTCCGGCCAGGGGTGGTAGTTGTATGGGTAGATGGCAGAGAGCACCGGGCAGAGGTGCTAATCAGGCTGAGGTAAGGTAACCTGTGTTGGTTTATGCTGCTAGACGTCGTAAGGATAGAGACGCAGCTGATGTAATTACCGATACGTTCGTTATTTATGATGCCTCTTATTTTGCATTGATAGACATAGGGTCAACACAGTCCTATGTAGCTAGCTTTGTTTCTATAAACTTAGAGATTTCTATTAAGAGCACTTTTTGTGAGATTACTATACTTTGTCCATTAGGCCCATATGTTCGGGTTAGTAAACTGTAGAGGAATGTATCGTTGGAGATACAAGGGGTTGTGTTTTCGGCTAATTGGATGGAGCTACTATTTGGGAAATTTGATCTGATTTAAAGGATAGACTAGCTTGTGGAGTATCGGGTCAGTTTGGATTGTGCTACTAATAGGGTAGTTCTGAGATTAGAGAATGATGTGGAGGTGATTATGATCTGCGTGTGCCGGGATTACTTATCCAATGTGATCTCCGCTCTTGTGGCTAAAAAACTGGTTTAGAAAGGATGTGAAGCATACTTGGCTTTTGTAAGTGATTCAACTTTTGTGGGTTCGTCTGTTGGGAACATTCGAACGTTAAAAAATTTTAGGATGTTTTTCTCGAAGAGTTACTGGGTTTGCCTCCAGATTGAGAGGTCGCGTTCGGTATCAAGCTTTTACCGAGTACAGCTCTGGTGTCTATTGCTCCTTACCGTATGGCACCGAATAAGCTTATAGAGTTAAAAGCTCAACTTCAGGAACTTTTAATCGTGGGTTCATCCATCTTAGTGTGCCTCCGTAGGGGCATCGATATTGTTTGTAAAGAAAAATGATGGTACCATGAGAATGTGTATCGATTACCTTCAGTTGAATAAGTTAACAGTGAAGAACAAGTACCCACTTCTGAGGATCGACGACTTGTTTGATCAGTTTTGTGGGGATTTTGTGTTTTCCAAGATTGATCTCCATTTTAGGTACCATCAGCTTAAGGTTAAGGAGGTTGATGTCCATAAGACCGCTTTTAGGACTCGTTATGGGCACTACGAGTTCTTAGTCATGCCTTTTGGTTTTGACAAATGCTCCGGCTGCATTCATAGACCTTATGAACCAGGTTTTCCAGTCGTACTTGGATCAGTTCATCGTGGTCTTCATCGACGACATTCTGGTATACTCTAAGATCGAGGATGATCATGATAAGTATCTTAGAGTAGTTCTTTAGATACTCCGAAACAAACAGCTCTACGCTAAGTTGAGAAAATATGAATTATGGTTGAGGGAGCTGACTTTTTTGGGGCATGCGGTTTCTGCGGAGGGGATCCAAGTTGACCCTAGGAAAATTGAGGTTGTTCTTGAGTGAAAATAGCCTAGGAATGTTTGTGAGATCTGCAGTTTTCTTGGGCTTGCGGATTATTATCAGAGATTTGTCAAGGGTTTCTCTTTAATTGTAGCTCCTCTAACTAAGCTGTTGTGTAAAAAATGCCCCTGTTTGTCTAGATTGATAAGCAGCAATCGAGCTTTGAGAAGCTCAAATCTGTTTTGACTCAAACTCCTATTCTGATACAACCTGAATTTGGTAAGGAGTTTGTGGTATATAGTGATGCATCTCATGTCAGTTTAGGTTGTGTTCTAGTGCAACTATCCTACGCACAACCTTGAGTTAGCTGCAATGGTATTCGCCTTAAAGATTTGGAGACACTATTTGTATGGTGATAGGTGTATCATTTACACCGATCACAAGAGCCTCAAGTATCTCCTTACCCAAAAGGAGTTAAACCTTAGGCAATGTAGGTGGATTGAACTACTTAAGGATTACGATTGCACGATTGAGTATCATTTTGGTAAGGCCAATATGGTGGCTGATGCTCTTAATCGTAGGGCAATGTTTAATTTGAGGGTGATGTTTGCTTGCCTAAGTCTGTTTGATGATGGGAGTCTGTTAGTTGAGTTGCAAGTTAAGCTGACTTGGATTGATTAGATTCAGAGTAAACAGTTGGGGGATGATTCTCTGGTTCTACGATTCTGTCAGGTGGAGGATGGTAGTACGTTTGATTTCGGGCTGAATAGTGATGGGGTTCTGTGTTTCTGAAGACGGGTTTGTGTACCTAATAATTTTGATTTGAGACAGTCCATTCTAAGGGAAGCGTATAGTAGCCCTTATGCTATGCATCCCGATAAAAATAAGATGTATCGGGATCTGTGCAAACTGTACTAGTGTCCTGGGTTAAAACGAGAGGTAATAAATTTTGTTTCTCGATGTCTGATGTGTCAGCAAGTTAAGGCTGAGCACCAGTTGCCTTTGGGTTTGCTTCAACCCGTTGAGATCCCCATGTGGAAATGAGAGCATGTAACTATGGACTTCGTTAGTGGGTTGCCCCTAGCACCTATTAAAAAGGATTCCGTATGGGTCATCATAGATCGGTTGACCAAATTCGCCCACTTCATTCCTATTCAGATAGATTACTTCCTTCAGAAGTTGGCCAGGTTATATGTTTCGAAGATCGTGAGACTTCATGGGGTGCTGGTATCGATTATTTTTTATAAAGATCCTCGCTTCACTTCTTGATTTTTGAGGAAACTTCATGAGGCTCTGGGTTCGAGGTTGGACTTCAATACTGCGTTCCATCCTTAGACAGATGGTCAATCTGATAGGGTGATTTAGATATTGGAGGATATGCTTCGGAGCTATGTGATTGATTTTCGAGGTAGTTGGGAGGATTTTCTGTCGTTAGTCGAGTTCACCTACAATAATAGCTTCTAGTCCAGTATTCAGATGGCACCTTACGAGGCTTTTTATGGTCGTAAATGTTGTACTCTGTTGTGTTGGACTGAGTTGGGTGAGCGACGAGTTTTGGGTCTTGAGTTGGTTTCTAAGACTGAGGATAAAGTTAGACTGATTTGGGATCATCTTAAGTTAGACTAAAAAGGAGGGACATCGAGTATTTTGTGGGTGATTATATGTTCCTTAAGGTGTCCCTATGGAAGAAGGTTCTACGGTTTGGACGTAAGGGCAAGTTGAGCCCTAGGTTCATTGGGCCATATCGGATTCTGAAACGTGGGGGACCTGTCGCTTATCAGTTGGAGCTACCTCTAGAGTTGGACCATATTCATGATGTGTTTCACGTCTCTATGTTGAGGCGGTATCAATCAGACCCATCTCATATTGTTTCGGTTGAGGAGATTGAGGTTAGACCAGATTTGACATTTGAGGAGGATTCGGTTCAGATTCTGGATCTAGACGTTAAAGTATTGAGGAGGAAGTCTATTCTATTAGTTAAAGTTCTGTGGCGAAATCATGGCATAGAGGAAGCCACTGGGAACTTGAAGACTCAATTCTTCAATAGTATCTGCATCTGTTTGAATTAGGTAGATTTTGTGGTTGAAATTTCTTTTAGGGGGTATAGTTGTATTGCCCCAAATTTAGTATGTGTGTGATTTGTTAAGTTTTGTCATAAATAAGTATCTCCTTCAGTGGTTCAGTGATTTGTGTGTGTTTGAGGTTTTGGGTTCAAGTCTCACTTTTGAAAATTTTGCTATTTTTGTTCCTAGCCTTATCCTTAATTGCTTGGCTCATATTATTTTTCGGTCAACTCATGTTAGAATGAGTCTGCTGGTTCAAGTGATAAGGTGTTAGCTTGCCCTAAGATCTTGTGTTCGAATCCCCGTATGAGCGAATGACAATAATTTTTGCTTCTCTATGTGCGTGTCGGCTGTGTAATAGATGTTTGGAGGAATTGAAATTCTGTCGTAGTTGGATAAGGATTACTGTGTCGGATTTTGTGGGATTTGATTGTTAGTAAGGGCAGTGGGGAGTTTAGATTTTTTTTTTGAGTTTTAATTTTTTTTTGTTTTGTTTCCCGAAAAATCCCCTATTATCTCACGTTCTTTTTTTTCTTCTACAATTTTCTTCTGACTTTTTTTCTTCTGTTCTCTCCCTTTTTTTCCTTATTTGATATTTGTCCATCGTGTTTGCGGTTGTGGTTGCTTGTAACAGCCAGTTTTCAATGAAATCAGAACAGTGGTTTTGGAGCCACAAATATGTGTCCAGAAGAAAAATTATTTTAATATTATTTTAAGGTCTACGTTATGATAGAAATATTGAATGAAAATTTTGATAAGAAATTTTACCGATTGTCTAATTTGATGTAAAGGACCAAACTGCATAAAGAGCAAAAGTTGAATTCTAGTAGTTAAAGATACCAAATAGCTATGGAATTCAAAATTTGAGGTTCTTATATGGCAAATAGACCAATTAGTGGAGTTAGTAGATAAGTATGATTATTCATCAACGAAAAATTCAATAAAGAAAAGGATGAAATTGGAAAGTAAATAAATAAAAGATGATAAATTAATTAAATAAGAAAATATCATCATTTTATATCATTTTTCTTAAAAATAAGACATGAAAACCCTAGCCATGGTTATGGAGTTCAAGCAAGCTTATTTTGCTTAATTAGGTGAGTATAATTATCCCATTTTTAATAACTTTATATTTTCGAGATCGTAATAGCTTAATCTAGCTATCTCGGGGATTAATTTGTAAACCTATTAAAGTGTTAGGGTTTTCCCATGGATGAGTATAATTGAATTATGAAATTTTACGGTAGAAAGTGAAAGGTTGTTGATAGATAAACAACTTTTGTAAAGAGAATTTTGATGAAATTATGATTTAGAGACTCAATTGAAAAGATGTAAAATTTATGGAAAAATTCTAAATCTTGTGAAATCCATGGATTGTTATTGTTACATGTAAAAATTGGCTAGGCTTGGAATAAGGATTAAATTGCATGAATTTCATTTTCCG
>JABEZY010260865.1:0-13508 GCA_013467495.1 Gossypium gossypioides
TTCAGTCCTTTTTCCTAATATCTATTAACTAAGCTAAATTCACCCAATTTGAACCTAATTAAACACTCAGCTAGACTCATGATTACTCCTAATAATTATTTACGAACTCGGTTTACTAAGATGGAGGCCCTATAACTCATTTTTCTAGTGTCTGTGAATTTTGGGTAATTACATGAAACATCACTGATATCAATAGCTCCGTACAGAATGGTTCCTACAGAGTTGAAAGAGTTGAAAGCTCAGTTGCAAGAGTTAACAGATAGAGGTTTTGCACGACCGAGTTTCTCACCTTGGGGTGCACTGGTTTTGTTCGTTAAGAAGAAAGATGGTTCAATGAGATTGTGTATCAATTATCGATAACTCAACAAAGTTACGATCAAGGATAAGTATCCATTACCGCGAATCGATGATTTGTTTCATCAACTGAAAGGTGCAACGGTATTTTCAAAGATTGATTTACGTTCTGGTTATTCTCAGTTGCGGGTTAAAGATTTGGATGTGCCAAAAACTGCGTTCAGGACTAGGTACGGGCACTATGAATTTCTTGTTATGCCATTTGGGTTAACTAACGCTCCTGCAGTATTCATGGATTAGATGAATCAAATCTTTAGACCGTATTTGGACAGATTTGTTGTTGTGTTCAATGATGATATCCAGATAAATTCCCGAGACGATTCTGAGCATGCGAGCATTTGAGAATTCTGTTACAGACTCTGCGAGATAAACGACTATTTGCTAAATTTAACAAGTGCGAGTTTTGGCTCCGAGAAGTTGGATTTTAGGACACATTGTATCGGTAGAAGGCATCAGACTTGATCCGAGTAAGATTTCAGTAGTTGTTGATTGGAAAGCACCAAGAAACATATCTGAAGTCAGAAGTTTTTTGGGATTATTTGGCTATTATTGACTATTTGTAAAAGGGTTCTCGATGATAGCTACACCAATGACTCGGTTATTGCAGAAAGATGTATAATTTGAGTGGTCTGAGAAATGCCAACAGAGTTTTAATCAGTTGAAAGCACTGTTAATCGAAGCACCAGTTTTGGTTCAGCCTGAGTCGGGTAAAGAATTTGTGATTTTTAGTGATGCGTCATTGAATGGTTTGGGATATGTTTTAATGCAAGAAGGCAAAGTGATAGCTTATGCTTCCAGACATTTAAAGATGCACGAGAAGAATTATCCAACACACGACTTGGAATTGGCTGCTATTGTGTTTGCATTGAAAATTTGGCGACACTATTTGTTCAGTGAAAAATGCTACATATTTACCGATCACAAGAGTTTGAAGTATTTGATGTCACAGAAAGATCTGAATTTGAGACGGCGTAGATGGCTCGAACTATTAAAAGATTATAAGTTAGTCATTGATTACCATACGAGAAAAGCGAATGTAGTCGCAGATGCTTTGAGTAGAAAATCTTTATTTGCTTTGCGAGCAATGAATACTCGATTGACCTTGTCTGATGATGGTTAGGTCTTAGCTGAGTTAAAAGCTAAATCGATTTTTTACAGCAAATCTGCAAAGCTCATGAATGTGATAATGAATTGTAAGCTAAATGAGTACAGTGTGAGTCGACTTTTGATTCTGAATTTCAGGTCAGACTCGATGACTGTTTATTGTTCCAAGGTAGAGTTTGAATACCGAAGAATTTAGATCTTATACAAAAAATTTTGCACGAAGCTCACAGTGGTAGCTATTCTGTTCGTCCGGGGAGTAATAAGATGTATAGTGATTTGAGATAGATGTACTGGTGGTAGGGTATGAAACGCAACATTTCTGACTTTGTGTCCAGGTGTTTAATTTGTAAACAGGTCAAAGCCGAATATCAAGTACCTTCAGGACTGTTACAACTAGTGATGATACCAGAGTGGAAATGGGATAGAGTTACGATGGATTTCGTATCGGGCTTACCCCTATTTCCAAAAAAGAAAGATGCTATCCGAAAAAGAAATGGGATAGAGTTACGAAGTCCGTACGTTTTATTCCGGTGCGTACAGACTTCTCACTTGATAGGTTACCTGAGTTGTATATTTTTGAGATTATCATATTACATAGAGTGCCAGTCTCCATTATTTCAGATAGAAATCCGTAGTTTACATCACGATTTTAGAAAAAGTTACAAGAAGCTTTGGGTAAGCGGTTGCATTTTAGCACTGCCTGTCACCCTCAAACCGATGGTCAGTCTGAGAGAGTGATTCAGATTCTTGAAGATATGCTTCGTTGCTGTGTGTTAGAGTTTGAAGGCAACTGAGAAAAATATTTACCGTAGGTTGAATTCACGTATAACAATAATTTTCAGTCGATCATAAAGATGGCACCGTATAAAACTTTATATGGTCGTAAATGTCAAACTCCGTTGTATTGGACCGAGCTTAGTGAGAAAAAGATTCACGGGGTTGATTTGATCAGAGAGACCAAAGAGAAAGTGAAAGTGATTCATTATAGTTTGAAAGCAGCTTTAGATCGACAGAAATCGTATGCAGATTTGAAATGTAAAGAAATTGAATTTTAGATCAGCGATAGAGTGTTTTTGAAAGTATCGCCTTGGAAAAGGATTCTCTGATTTGGTCGTAAAGGAAAGTTGAGTCCGCGATTTATCGGACCGTACAAGATTATCGAGAGAATAGGGCCAGTAGGATATCGACTTGAATTACCGTCGGAGTTAGAAGAGATTCATAGTGTTTCATGTTTCTAGGTTACGACAGTATCGATCAGACCCTTCGCATATAATTTCTCCGACAGAGGTTGAGATTCAGCTCGACATGTCGTATAACGAGGAACTGATCAAAATTTTGGCACGAGAGATTAAAGAATTAAGAAACAAAAATATAGCCTTAGTCAAGGTTCTTTGGCAACGTCATGGGATTGATGAGGCTACTTGGGAACCTGAGGAAAATATGAGAAAACAATACCCTAACCTATTTTCTGGTAAGATTTTCGGGGACGAAAATTTCTTAGGAGGGAGAGTTGTAACAACCTGTTTTCAGTGAAATCGAAACAGTGGTTTTGGGACCATAAATTTGATATAGAAAAATTTATTTTAATATTTTTTTGTGATCTACATCATGATAGTATTATAGTATAAAAATTTCGTTAAGAAATTTTATCTTTTACGTGTTCAATTTGTGAAAAAGGACTAAATTGCGTAAAGTGCGAAAGTTGTGTGCTAATAGCTAAAGGTATTAAATAGCTATAGAACTTTAAAGTAGAGGTCCTTATATGATAATTAGACCATTAAAAGTGATAGTGGATGTGCATGGCTTGGTAATTATGAAAAATTTAAAGTTAGGTAAGGGTAATTTGGTAATTGGGTAAATAAAGGTTAAATTAATAAAAGAAATAGCTATCATCTTTCTCCCATTCCCTTTGTGTTGGCCGAATACCCCCATTGGAGAAGATAAAAATTTTGTTCAAGCTCTCCCTTGCATGTAAGTGAAATCTTGTCCCGTTTTTTATGTTTTTATGTTTTCGAGATCGTTATAGCTTAACCTAGCTAGATAGGGGGCTAATTTGCAAAACTATTGAATAGATTAATATTTTCCATTGACGAATATGATAGGTTTTTGAAGTTTAATGTAAGAAAATGAATCCTTGTTGGAAGTTAAACAACTTTTGTTAAGTGTTTTTTTATTGAAATAGTTAATTAGATGTTAAATTGAGAAATGCAAAAATTGTGTTAAATGTGTGAAATTGTGAAATGTATGAGCTGCTATGAACATATATTAAATTCGGCTAGGCTTGGTTAGGGGTGAAATTGCATTAATTTCATTTTACGAGCCTAGGGAATAAATTGTAAAGGAGTCAAAAGTATAGGGGAAAAATAGTAATTTAGCCATAATAAGATTTTTGGATTGATTTTAATAGAATGAGAATAAATTAGTTAAATTTGATTATATAGATCAAGAAAAGTAACTTACGGAATTAAATTGAGGAAAAGATAAAGTGTTGGAATAATCGATCGTTATTCTCTGTACAAATTCGAGGTAAGTTCGTATGTTTAATAAGCATGAAATTATATATGTTTTAAATGCTTTATTATTTCATTCTTAATGATACAACTCTATGGAAATATTTGACGAAGTTTTCGCGACTTATGGATTCCGGTTGAACCTTAGGAATAGATAGGATACAAATGACATGTCGTTAGGGGTTGTCGTGTTTTGGGCACTAGTCTCGTACGTCTTACCGGTGGCTGAGTTTCTAGCATGTCTTGCGGTTACTTTACAGCTTGTGTGTGCAGCACCGTGTAGCTACGTCTTGATTGACAGCTTGTGTGAGCAGACCCAGTTATGCCTCAAGAGTGAGCATTGATATGAGATAGTGGTGGTTTTGACTACGTATTGGCACTTAGTGTGCAAGGTACCCGCGTATCTGATATTATTCCAAGTGGTTCAACGGGCACAGTATGGTTGCGAAGATTATATGAGTTCGATACGAACTAGTACATGTATCTTTGTGAAATACGGGAAGTGATATACATTTGACATATGAATTCATGGCTAACATGATTGTAGATTATATGTTAGGCTTTTGGGCCAAATGGAGTTGTTTTATGTTTTAATTTTACTTACCTAAATTACGGTTGAATGGTAAGTTGAATTTTTAATTATACGAACTTACTAAGCTTAATTACTTACTCTATTTATTTTTTTGTGTTTTATAGTGTTTCGGAAGCTCGTTCGGATTGGAAGTTGTCAGAGATCTCATCACACTATCAAATGCTATTTAGGTACTTTTGACTACATATTTTGGTTAAATGGCATGTATAGGTCAATTTGGCTAACAGTAGCCTATATGTTTTGGTCGTGTATTTAGTCATTTGATATGGCTTGAATTTGGTAAATTTTGTTATGTAAATATGTAAATAGTCTTATTATATGTGGTGTATGGTTACCATGTGAATGTCTTGTTTGTGAATTGGTATTTTTGGTATAAAATGGTTGAGATTGATAAGTGGCATGCATGTTAAGTTTTAGGCACAATGATGCATATATGTGTTTGACTATTTAGGTAAATTTTGCAGGGATAATTGACATGTTTTAAAGTGGTCAATTGAGATGCTTAGGGACATCATGTTGAATGTGTGGATATTATATGTTATAAACTTGATATTGGTGGGTTTTGAATGTTTAAATATCCCATGGTTATATGCAAATTGTTGTGTATAAGTTGGTACTAATTTAGGTGAGAAATATGGCTTGAAAAATGGCCTATGGTTGTCTACACCGGCAGAGACACGGGCATATGTTTTAGCCGTGTGTGACACACGACCAGGTGACACGGTCGTGTGTCCCCTGATATTTCTATAGAAATAAAATCAATAGCTTCACACGGCCTAGCACACGGGCGTGTGGCTTGGCTGTAACAACTTAATTTTCAGTAGTGTCAGAAATAATGGTTCGAGACCGCTAAATCTAATGAGTGAGTTCGAAAATTTTATTATATAGTATTTAAGAGTTAAATGTAATTTTAGGAAGATTTTTGAAATAGTGATTTGTATTTTAGAAGAAAGTGTTGAGTTAAGTGGTTTCAAAAACGAGGTATAGAGACCTCAATTACATAAACCGAGCCACAAATATTTATAAAAATATTTACGGAGTGTCATTGAGTTAGTATTAAATTTTCGTTAGAAAATTTTAACATTTTGATACTTAATTAAATAAAAAGGACTAGATTGATAATGTGCAAAACTTTTTTATTAAAGAAACAGTGATTTAAATAGCCAAGTGGTAAAAAATGGAGCCCTAAAAGAGTAAATAGACATGTTTGGAATAGCTTGGGTGGCATAAGCAGAAAAAAAAAACAATAAAATTAGGTGAAATAAGGGAAAAATTGTAAATTTTATGAAATTAACTTAAATAAGTTGAATTCTAAAGTTTTCTAGGCTATTCTTCTTCAATTTATCAATCAAAAACGCCATAGGAGAAGTTTTTAAGCTGCTTTTATTTCTTTTACTTCATGTAAGTTCAATTCTTGCTCTTTTCTTGAAAATTTTATGTTTTTGAGACTTTAATAATTAGGTCCAACTGTCTATTTCATTAGTTTTTTATTTTATGGGTAATTTTGAAAGTTACCATTGATGAGTGCTGGATGTTTGTGATGAATTAACATGGATTTGGAGTTTTAATTTTTTTATATGATGATTTTATCAAGTGATTTCAACTGAAATTGATTTTAGGACCAAATTGTTAAAAGATTAAATATTAGGGTTTGATACTAAAATTATGTTGATCAAAGGCTTTATGGTGGCTTAGAATAATTAGATAAATTGTCAATTTAGAAAAATTAGCTTATTTCATAGACTAATTGGTGAGGGACTAAACTGTAAAAACTGTAAAAGTTGGGGTAAATGTGTAATTTCAAAAATTGAAAGGTATTAATTGTGATGTGAATTGAAACTAAAATATATGCTAATGAATAAATAATTTTATATTTTAGATTAAGAGCCCGAAGATAATCGTGAAAAAGAGAAATTAGCATAATAGTCCCTAAACTACTACAAATTCCATAATTTAACCTAGGTAAGTTCGTAAGGGTAAAATTTAATGTTATATCGTATGGGTAAAATTTAATGTTATATTTTAAATTTAATGAATAATAATTTGTATTTATTCATATCATTGGTTGAAAATAAAATTATTGTTAAAGTTATGAAATTGAATTGAATGTTCGAAACGAATGGAACGCGGGATTAAGTACAGTCGTTCAGTGCAAAGGAGGAGTTGATGGCAAATTACCCAAGTAAACCGAGGTTCAGCATTTATTGCGAACTCTCGTGTTTACTTTCCGTTTAGCTCTCATGAGCTTCAGTTAACTCATATGAGTTTTAGTTTAACCCTATTGGGTTTCCATTTAGCTCTTTTGAGCTTCATTTTAACCCTTATGGGTTTCTATTCAGCTCTTACGAGTTTCTGTTCAACCCTTACGTGTTTCTGTGAGCACTTATGTGCTTCTGTGTAGCCTTTGAGATTCTATATACGATGTACTCATATCTGTAAGACGTTCTCTAATTTGAGAAGGTTGGTAAGTGATATATGGAACTAATGTCTGAAGATTTAAAGTTATTTTGATATCGATCTGAAATAAGTGAATTCATCGATTGAAGGTGTGTTTGGCAGGAATAGTAGATTGAATGATTCACTTAAATGAATTGTAATAGTATGTTTGGTAAGATTTATATTTAAAAGCCGACGAACTTACTAAGCTTCAATAAGCTTACTTGTATGATTAATGTATTTGTAGATTAACGTAAAATCAGAGGATCGGATGAACACATCGGGTCACTCTATCCAACTTGCTCTGGTAGATTTTGCTATACATACTATGGTTTATATGGCATGTATTGGGATTGAAATGGTTGTGTAAATGTCAATAATTACCTTTTTATTTATGTTTCAAGTAAACTTATTTATGCATGGTTTTCTCATGTTTGGTACAAGTGTTGTTGTGGTTAATGGATGAATAATTCCTAGACATAGTAATGAATGAATTTGGTAAAACATGTTGATATAGGTAGTTACATGTATGAATTAATTTATGTTCTAGTTTAAAATGTTAGAATATATATGATAATATGACTATATTAAAGTTAGAAATTGGTTGTTTGAAGATCTTATTATGGCCTACAAGTATAAAATTTAAGGTGTATAGGTTGAAGACAAGAATGGGTGAGAAAATAGGCCATAAAATGACCTATTTTCTTCTACACGGGCAGAGACTTGGGCGTGTGTCTCAATCGTGTATGACACACGGCCTAGCAAATGGGTATGTGGTCTAGTCGTATGTCCCTTGCACCTTGAAATTTCGAAACAGAATGCGCAGGATTTTGCACACGGTCTAGCACACAGGTCTGTGACTTGGCCGTGTGACCCTGCACCTTACAAATGGCTTAGCACACAGGCGTGTGGCTTGGCCGTGTGACCCAAGTCAGAGAGTTACATGGGTAAGGATACGGGATGGAACACAATCGTGTGCCTCACATCGAACTCCCACACGGCCTAAGACACGGACGTGTCTTGCTCACATGGCTGGCCACACGGGCCTGTGTCCCTTGTACCTAGGAAAATTTTTGAAATTTCGTGAAAAGTTCTCTGAGTTTTTTATTTAGTCTCGATTTGTTTCTAACACATAAATTGGACCTCGAGGGTCCATTTAATGGACAATATAATTGAATATGATTGGTTTCAGATATAAATAGCAAATGTCATGAATTAACAGTATTTGTTCTGTAAACTCTGGTAATGCTCTGTAATACTGTTTCGGCGACGGATATGGGTTAGGGGTGTTACATTTATTGGTATCAGAGCTTTGGTTTAGTCGATTCTCAGAATGAACATAGTGTGTAAAATGTCTAAAAATACATGTCATATAAATCGGTGATATTGTGATGTGTATAATCCAATCTAACCCTTATTTTTCTTATAGATTGTAAAGATGTTAGATAGATCTAAACATGCTGAACATGATGAGGCCAATAGTAAAGTGCAGGCATCTGAGCATGGGACAAGTAGTAATGTCCCAATTCATCCGGCTCAAGAACAAAAGCTTAAAAATATGTTCTTTGGGTTTATGAACTAAGGGTTTAGTGAGTTTATACAAGAAAGAAACTGGGCTCAACAACCTCCTCCCCCTATTGTACGATCTGTAGAGCCTCCGGTTGCACCTCCACCTCCTCCGATGACTGAATCCAGTAAACAAACTCTGATCGAAAAACTTAGAAATTATGGGGCCGAAGAATTTCAGGGAAGGTAAGATGATGATCTTGTGAAAGCTGAATATTGCCTTCAGAACACGATAAGAGTTTTTGAAGAAATAGCTTGTTCTCCCGAAGATTATCTGAGATGTGCTGTGCCACTACTGAAAGAGAAAGCTTATAATTGGTGGTCGACTATGGTGGTCGACTATTGTGGCAGTGGTGTCAAAAGAGAAAATCACTTGGGAATTTTTTCAGAGTAAATTTAAAAAGAAATATGTCGGCAAAAGATACTTGGATAAAAAGAAGAGGGAATTTATTGACTTGCGACAAGAAAACTGGTCAATAGCCGAATACGTGAGAGAATTCATATATCTCGGTAAATATACCCGAGAAATTGTACCAACCGAATAAGAAATGTTGATTCAGTTTGAAGAAGGGTTAAATGATGAAATTAGAATGATGATTGGGGGCATAAAAATAGAAGAATTTGTTGTTTGTCAGACCGCGCTTAGAAAATGGAAGAGGTGTACAATAGAAAAATGCAACGGGATAAAATGAATAAAGAATCCTACAAAAGAAGTTCCTCCAAGTCATTTTTAGCTTTGCTTGCGAAAAAGTTTAGAGATGATTTCAGTCGGGCCACCCCAATACCGGAATGATCAAATAAGAATAGGGCGACTCAACCTGATTTCGGGGTATCTATTAAACCTGCTGCTAGTGTGGGCAGTGTACAAAATACTCCTAGGTCCAAATGCAAATATTGTGAAAAATATCATCCTGGTGAATGTAGAGGCAAAGCGGAGGCTTGTTACAACTGTCCTCAATTGCAAAGAGAGGAGGAAGAGCAACAAGAGAAACAATTGGCCACTTCTCAACGAAGTAGACGTTTAGGCCAAAACAGTGCTACTGGCACAACTCGTTCGGGTATGAAAGATTCTGTTGTTCGGTCAGAAGCTAAGGCACCTGCACATACCTATGCCATCCGAGCGAGGGAATAAGCTATGGCTCCAGATGTGATTGCTGGTACATTCTATATTTTTCATTTTACTGTATATGCATTGATTGAACCTGGGTCAACGCATTCTTATGTTTACACTGCATTAGTAAAAGAAAATACATTGCTTGTTGAGTCTACTGATTATGATATTCAAGGCACTAATCCATTAGGCTAAAGTGTGATAGTTAACCTAGTGTGTCGAAATTGTCCACTGAAAGTAAAAGGCTATGAATTTCCTACTGATTTGATGTTGCTACATTTTCGGGAATTTGATGTTATTCTGAGAATAGATTGGTTAACGAAGTATGATGCTATAGTAAATTGTTGAGAGAAACGTATTGATCTGAAAGGTCAGATATGGGAGGTAATTTCGGTTGAGTTAGAGAATCCAAATGATACTATTAGAGTTATCTCAGCTTTTTCTGTTCATAAATTGTTGCGTAAAGCTAATGAGGCATTTTTATCCTACATTCTTGATACTCAGGATTCTGAATCGAAGTTAGAACAGTTACCAATTGTTAATGAGTTTGCTGATGTGTTTCCTAAGGAATTGTCGGGTTTACCACCTGATCGTAAAGTTGAGTTTGTAATTAATGTAATTCTGGGAACAGCTCCGATACCAGTAACACCATACCGTATGGCACCAGCTGAGTTAAAGGAATTAAAGACATAATTGTAAGAGTTAGTAGACAAAGGGTTCATCAGGCCGAGTATGTCTCCTTAGAGTGCACCTGTATTATTTGTAAAAAAGAATGATGGTTCTTTGAGACTCTGTATAGATTACAGACAGTTGAACAAGGTTACAATTAAAAATAAATATCATTTGCCTCGTCTTGACGACTTGTTTGATCAACTGAAAGGTGCTGCAGTATTTTCGAAGATAGACCTTAGATCTGGGTATTATCAGTTGAAAGCTAAAGAGTGTGATGTCCCGAAGACTGCTTTCAGAACTCGGTATGGTCATTATAAGATTTTAGTAATGCCATTGGGTTTGACTAATGCTCCTGCTGCTTTCATGGATTTAATGAATCGATTTTTTTCAACCCTATTTGGATAGGTTTGTGGTTGTGTTTATCGATGATATACTAATCTATTCAAAGACAGAGTTCGGACATGTACAACACTTGAGAATTGTGCTACAGACTTTGTGAGAGAAACAACTATATGCAAAGTTTAGAAAATGTGAATTCTGGCTTCACGAGGTTGGATTTCTAAGTCATATCGTATCAGCTGAAGGGATCCGAGTAGATCCGAGTAAATTATCTGTAGTGGTGAATTGGAAAACTCCAAAGAATATAACAGAAGTGCGAAGTTTTCTAGGTTTAGCAGGTTATTACCGACATTTTGTCAAGAAATTTTTTATGATTGCTTCACCTTTGACCCAATTATTGTAGAAAAATGTTGAATTTGTGTGGTCTGATGCGTGTTAGCAGAGCTTTGATTAGTTGAAGAAGATGTTAACAGAGGCTCTAGTTTTGACTCAGACAGAATCGAGTGTACTGTATGTTGTATATAGTGATGCGTCTCTAAATGGATAGGGTTGTGTATTAATGCAGTCAGGAAAAGTAGTGGCCTATGCTTCTTGACAGTTGAAACCGCATGAGAAGAGTTACCCTACACATGATCTCGAGTTGGCTACAATTGTATTTGCTTTGAAGATTTAGAGACATTATTTATACGGTGAGAAATGTTATGTGTTTACAAATCACAAGAGTTTGAAATATTTGATGAATCAGAAAGAGCTGAATTTGAGACAAAAAAAGATGGCTAGAGTTACTTAAGAAATATGATTTGGTTATCGACTACCATCCGGGAAAGGCTAATGTAGTTGCGGATGCACTTAGCCGAAAGTCATCTTTATTTGCACTTTGAGCAATGAATGCTTATTTGTCTCTTCATGAAGATGGTTCTGTATTAGCATAGTTGAAAGCAAAACCTATGTTCCTTCAACAGATTCGGGAATTGCAAAATGAGGATCCGAAATTGGTGCTGAAACGACAGATGGTTTGGGACAATCTGAGTTTAGAGTATAGCATTGATGATAACGGTATGTTACGATATTGTAATAGAATTTGTGTTTCGAATAATTCAGATTTGAAAAATGATATTCTTTTTGAAGCTCACAGCAGTATGTACTCCATTCATCCGGGTACGAAGATGTATTGTGATTTAAAATGGATATATTGATGGCAGGGTATGAAACGAGAATTTTGTGAGTTTGTAGCTAAGTGTTTGATTTGTCAACAAGTGAAAATAAAACATCAGTTACCAACGAGTTTGTTATAATCTATCATGATTCCTGAGTGGAAATGGGAGCATGTCACGATAGATTTTGTATCCGGATTACTTGTGACTCCGAGAAAGAAAGATTCAATCTGGTTGATTGTTGATAAATTGACTAAGTCGGCACATTTTATTCCGGTCAGAACAGATTTTTTGCTTGAGAAGTTGGCAGAATTATATATATCTGAGATTGTAGGGTTACATGGGGTTCCCACAACCATTATTTTAGATCGGGATCCGAGGTTTACTTTGAGATTTTGGAGTAAGCTACAAGAAGCTTTGGGCACTAAGTTAAATTTCAGCACAACATTTTATCCTCAGACTGACGGACAATCAGAACGAGTGATTCAGATTTGGAAGATATGTTGAGATGTTGTATACTCAAGTTTGGAGGTAGTTGGGAAAAGTATTTACCTTTGGCTGAATTTGCGTATAACAACAGTTATCAATCCAGTATAAAAATGGCACCTTTTGAAGCTCTTTATGGAAAGAAATGTAAGACTCCATTGTATTAGTCTGAATTGAGTGAATCCAAGTTAGTAGGAGTCAACTTGATTCGGGAAACTGAAAAAAAAGTTCAAATCATCCAAGATAGTTTGAAAGCTACTTCTGACAATCAGAAATCATATGCAGGTTTGAAAAGAAGAGATATAGAATTCGTTGTGGGTGATCGAGTATTCCTAAAAGTTTCACAGTGGAAGAATGTATTACAGTTTGGTAGAAAAAGGAAACTGAGTCCAAGATTTATTGGACCGTATGATATTATTGAAAGAATCGGCCCTGTAGCTTGTAAATTAGCTCTGCCTCCAGAACTTGAGAAGATTCATAATGTGTTCTATGTATCGATGCTGAGACGGTACAAATCAGATCCTTCACACGTGATTCCTTATAGTAAAATTGAGCTACAACCGGATATGACGTACTCAAAAGAACCGATAAGGATTTTGGCTCGGGAGGTTAAAAAATTACGGAATAAACAAGTACCGTTAGTTAAAGTATTATGGCACCGTCACGATTCAGAAGAGGCTACTTGGGAAACAGAAAAATTAATGAGATCACAGTATCCGAACTTATTCTCAGGTAACAAATTTCGAGGACGAAATTTCCTAAAGAGGGGAGAGTTATAACAGCCCAATTTTCAGTGGTGTCGAAAACAATGGTTCGAGATCGCTAAATCCAATGAGTGAGTTCAAAAATTTTATTATTTAGTATTTATAAGTTAAATGTGATTTTAGGAAGATTTTTGAAATAGTGATTTGTATTTTAAAAGAAAGTGTTAAGTTAAGTGGTTTCGAAAATGATGTCTCGAGACCTTGATTTCATAAATCGAGCCGTAAATATTTTTATAAATATTTACAAAGTATCATTGAGTTAGTATTAAAGTTTCGTTCATTAAAGATTGAAAAAATGACTAGATTGAAAAAGGTGCAAAACTTGTTAATTAAAGAAATAGTGATTTAAATAGCCAAGTGGTAAATAATTGAACATTAAAAGGGTAAATAGACATGTTTGGAATAGCTTGGGCGGCATAA
>JABEZY010260920.1:322-12071 GCA_013467495.1 Gossypium gossypioides
TTTGGTGGGTTGATGGTAACAGTGACGGGATGGATTCAATTATAGAAGAATAAGGATGCACAATCGATGAAATAATGCTTCAAAATAAGATGCTATTGATAGGAAATATGAGATTAAAACTTGAGAACGATGAGCTCCATATTGAAGAAATGCGAAGAATGTGATTTTAGGTAACTTGTTTGGAAGAGAATATAACACTGTACAAGGCTAAAATGTCAAGGAACAAGAAAGTAATAGTTTTTTATAAGTTGTTAATTGTTTCATAGATGGTGTTTTTGGGTTATCTTACTTGTGGATGGTGAAATGTTGTACATGTATTTGTTGCAGGTCTTATTAAGAATGAATGAATTAAATTGAATGGAAAATATTTTTATGCTGTTTTAAAATTTTATTATAAAAGTATGCAAATACCAAAATCTACATCAACAAAATTGAACCATCCAATACAACCATCATATAAAGGATCAACATAAACTATCCAACAAAATAGAACCATCAAAATGATCTATCAAAATAAAACCATCAAATTATCCATCGTATGTTTACTAACTGAAGTCAATTGGGAGGTATAAACAACAAAATAGAGTCCATAACTCTTCTACGAAATTAGATTGACATCAACTATCTCCATGACTTACGATTGTGCTTGGGTAAATCTTAGGACTTAGCTTTTTTTATTCCTATTTTCCTGAGTCCCACCAACAGTTTCCTTGTTGCTACTTCTCTTCCTTTTATTGGTGCACTTGGTTGGGGCAGTCACCATGGTTTCCCCTCTCATACCAGGATGCAATGTATAAAATACATGATTAAAAAACATTTCACCAAAATACAATAATCATAACAATTCAACAATTGGTAACTTACATTCAAAATTTGCATCCATGTCCTCTCATTAGTGTATAACCCAATCCCTTGCAGAACTTGTTTTCCCTTGCTACGAAGTCTTGTAAGTATTTGTTGTGTTGAAGAGGTTGGCATAGTGGGAATAGTTGGTTGTGTTGAAGGCGTTGGTGGTGATGATGCAGATGCTTCAGATGCAACAGTTTGAGAAGGAGCTGATAGAGCAAGATCAAAAGGAGTTGATGGAGTAGGAGCTACTGGAGCTACTGGAGCAGGAGCTATTTGAGCTGGTGGAGGTGCACACTTCAAATATAACATGTTAGGTGTTCTTAAATTAGTGAACAATTTCATTAAAATTCTTAGTTATCAAAACACTTACAACAGATGACGTTTGACAGCTTCTGGAGTTGTGTCCAACCATGAAACACTTGTGGCACTTTATCTTTTCTCCCTTTTCTAGACAATTTACTCCCACTTCTCTCTCCCTCTTCTCTTACACTGTTCTTTTTTGGTCTCCCTAGCATTTTCCTTGGAATGGGGGGTCAATTGGCCCCATATCAATTTTTAACCAAAATTTATCACTTAGGATAGTAGGCAATACAAAGTCATACAAATTTTCAAACATCTTTTTTAAACCCCTTATATACAAAATCAGAAATATCATATTTTTTTCCAGAAAATGGCTGCAACAACATGTGGACATGGGATGCCAGTAAGATCCTATCTCCTACAACTACATGATCACTAAAATAAGTCAACAACTACAAAATCACCAAATTTTTCCAATTCCAACCCTTCTACTACATTCCATTTAATATGACAGTATGAACTCATTTGGATACTCTTGTGTAGCTTCTCACATGTCTTAGGACAAAATTGGTGATTCCAATTTTTACATTTGATGAAATTGTTTACAATTCTCCCCATTACATATTGCCTAATTTCTTCTAACATGGAAATGATAGACATTGACCTAGCTCCTAAAATTATTGCATTAAAGGACTCGGAAAAATTATTGTCAGTTGCATTACATATAGACCTACCAAAAAAAAGCCTTTGACCATTGTTCAAGATCAGTCCTAAGTAGACTTACCTTGACACTATTTTTGATACGGTCAATCTTTTCGATGTGATCTTCAAAGTCAACAGTTATATATGATTTGCATGCTCCCCAAAATGCTTGTTGCAAGTCTCCTCTAGGATTTTCTTTCCTCCAGTTGGCATATAAATGCCTTGCACAAACTTTGTGCTCAACCCTTAGCACAAATTAGATATCTCCTCCATCAATCCCTAAATGCAAATAAAAACCAATGGTATTAGATGGTTGGTTTAATAAATTAAGCATAGTATGACAAAATTATTTAAGTAATGTCTCTAACATACCTTTTGTTTATCATTCATGAATGTGAATCTAGAACCATCACCAATTTGTAAATCTAAAATTAGATTCTTAATAAATCAACACCATGCTTCTTTGCTTTCATTCTCTACAACTACCCATGAAATAAGGTAGATTTGGTCATTGCCATCTCTACCGGCAATGACCAAATCTACCGGCAGCAAACAAAAGTTCCCCCTTTAATCTTCCCTCTAAAAAACATTCATCCAGACAAATAAAAGGTCTATTACACTCTAGAAACTCTTTTTTCGATGCATTAAACCCTACATAAAATCTCCTAAACTTGGAAACCTTAGTAGGGGTTGGTCTTTCTACAATCACCTCTATATTACCATCTGGATCTATCTTTCTAAATGCATTTGAATAGTCTTATAGTCTATTAAACTCATAACTTACCCTTCCATTGATCTCCTTCAGTGCCCATCTCCTATCCCTATTGCATGTACCCCTACTCAAATTAACTTTCTACTCTTCCTTGGCTAGTTTTTTCATCTCAGTTAACTTCAGCTTTGGAATCACTCTGATTTTACTTAAGCAATGCTCCCCAACAAACTTGTAAGATGTCATTTTGTTCTTAAAAGTTATTGAACACTCGTGGGTTTCTATGAAGGTTTTTTATCTTGAAAAACTCACAATATTATCTAAAATAGCATATATTCTAAAAAAGCAACAATCTTCCCTACATCTATCCCTACTCCTACCCTTTTCATTCCTAAGGTAGAGAATATCAAACTTCCTTTTTACTACATACTTTGTTAAAGTAGTCTTGAATTCCTTTAGTCCCCTAAACACCATACCTAGCTCTAAATGTGAGATTAGGCTATTAGGATTGAAACAGACTACCTCACCATCTGAATCACTTCCATAAGGCCCCAAATCTAATGAATCAACATAATTAGTTGTCCTACCTGTTGGATCTGAAATCTCACCATTTTTCTCTCCCCTTTCACTACCTTCACCTACCTTTTGACCCTCACTGTTAACCCTATTTGTTGCTTCTCTTTGGTTCTTTTTCTTGCCTTTATAATTTCTATACCAAGCCTTGATATTTCTCACCTTTTCATCCTCAGATTCTCGACCCCTAAAACCCCTTCACTGCCCAATGAGTTGTTTGTATCACTAGTCCCACTACTTTTAGAACTTTTCCCACTCTCAGCACATTCATCACTACTCTCATCCAACTCTAGTCCCACATTAGATTCCCCACCTAAATCGGTATATGGTTCCTCTGCCCCACCATTAACTCTCTCATTACAATTTCATTCTTTATTACAATTTGGTTCCCTAACCCCACTATTTACTTCCCTTTCCCTAATGGCAAACAACAACATGGTATCATCACTAACATCAGGTGTGTCTACCTCGTGTTCAACATTGTATGGATACTATTTTTCTAATACGGTTAATCATTGCTATGAAGGATGAATTATCATAGCAAACACTCAGTCCCTTACTAAAATCTAACCCACCCTCACAGTATACAAAGTTCTTTATAGCTACATACCAAGCTTCCACTACCATCTCACACAAAGTGGAATAACACAGGAAATCTAGGTCAAAATCCCATTGCAACACTTCCCCTCCTACATAGGCTACACAAGGGTCGTGACAAAAAATTCCACCCAAATTAATATGCACCATACATTTATCCCAAGGCATGATAAAACACTACACATACATAATATACATACATAAACAATAATAAACATAGCATAACATACATAAACACTACATAACATACACAAAATACAAAAACAGTAATATACTACATAACATACGTAATATACAGACATAAACAATAATATACATAACATACATAATATACATACATAATAGATATACTAACAAACTGACCTTTCATCCTCAGCCGATTTAACCCTTGAAATAGAATTCCCTTCAGTATGGAGTTATCTACAAACACATGAATACCAAGAACAAAAAATTAGAAATTAGTTATAATACGAATAAAGTATCTAAACAACAAGAAAAAATGTTAAACATTATTTAAACAAAAAAATCAATGGTCCCAATAAAAAACTTGTCACTTTCTGAGAATGAGTCAAAATTCAAGCAGTGAAAAAGCAAAAACTTTCTATTTTTAAAACACACACAATAAAAAGCACATCGGTGATGAAAAGTGTTTTCTATATGGGTAAAAAAAGTTATCCAATCAATAAAAAGTTATGCTAAGTAATCAATGATGAAAAAACACCTTGAAAGGTTGAGTAAAATACTAGTAATCGATGATGAAAATAGGGCAATCTTGATTTAAATACCACAAATGGTTGGGTAATTGAAAAGGATGACTAATCGATGATGAAACAAAGCTTCTTTCAGTAAGATGATGAAAAATTTGTCAGATGGCTGGGTAATCCAAAGGCTTTCTCGCACAAATGTTGAAGGATGGAAATGAGACTGGTGAAAGGATTCAATGTCAATAAAATAAAATCATATATGGCTTTTGAAGTTCAAGGATAATCTAAAACGTTTCTTAAGAAATCGAAAAGCTTTCTGTTTCAATCGATTCAGTAACCGAAGGAAAACATTTATTTATTATTTATTTTAATAAATGATGATTTTTATCATTTTTTACCAAGGGTCGAATCAATACGGGTCAAAAGGGACTTGAGTTGCTTGCACGCCATCACGTAAGTAAAATCTTAACGTCGTTAGGCTTAAGTACCAAACTAGTGGACAGAAAAAAAAGTTTAAGTACCAATCTAGAAGATATGGACAAGTTCGAATTTTATATTTAACCCATTTATTAATAGATATCCACACCTTTAGGATCAGAACTATGATGTACCTAATGATGAAGATTTTGATATGATTTATTATTAGAATTCTGATGTAAATTAATATAGAAATTAAAAGGTGTTGTAAACAATGCATGTTTCTCTTCTTCTCCTATTATTATTGTAGAATCATTCATCATTTGTGGATTTCCATGGCATATCTCTTACTTTACATCTTATAACTCTTTTCATATAAGAGACAGGACGCTAATGCCACTGCCATTAGGACTGTTTTTCTTTTCCCTTTTATTAATTAGCCAACAACAAATGAGTTTTAATCTTTGTATGTAAACCAAATAGCTCAAAGTCCTTAACAAAAAAAGGGGGGAGCTCAAACTTATGGAAATGCTTTGAAATATGCGAGGATCCCAACCAAAGGCGCGTTAATATAGGTGGTTGGCTCTGATTCACCAGCATTCGTCCGGTTATCAAGAAATTGATCCTTCATATCTGGTCCTCCTATAATAGCTCCTATGAGCAAGTTCGGATTTGGTTTTAAGGTTTCATAGTAAGGGCTTCCGTCTTTGCATTTGATGTGCCTTGGATGTGCACCTATGGAAGGTAAAGAGGAAGCCCGATGATGTATTCTCTTCGGAAACTTTTGACTAAATCCCACCATGTATGACATCCCCAGTAGGTTCTTTCCCAGTATGTAATCTACCTGCATCAATCAAATATTTGTGTAAGCTTATAATGTTTCAATTTAGATGGGATCCTATCCAGACTTCATAAGACTGTAAATGAATATTGCAGTTTAAACCATGAAAATGGGGTTGTGGGAGAGCAATAAAAGCGTCATGCTTCTAGGCGAAGCAGTGAAGTGTCAAACCCTAGATGACGATAGTCCAGTAGCCGAAAGCATCGCTAGCTTACGCTTTGACCCGAGTAGCATGGGGCACGTGGAATCCCGTGTGAATCAGTAAGGACCACCTTGCAAGGCTAAATACTCCTGGATGACCGATAGCGAAGTAGTACTGTGAGGGAAAGGTGAAAAGAACCCTCGTCGGGGAGTGAAATAGAACATGAAACCGTAAGCTCCCAAGCAGTGGGAGGAGACTAGGGCTCTAACCATGTGCCTGTTGAAGAATGAGTCGGCGACTCATAGGCAATGGCTTGGTTAAGGGAACCCACTGGAGCCGTAGCGAAAGCGAGTCTTCATAGGGCAATTGTCACTGCTTATGGACCCGAACCTAGGTGATCTATCCATGACTAGGATGAAGCTTGGGTGAAACTAAGTGGAAGTCCGAACTGACTAATAAGTGGAGGTCTGTTCCTAAAGAACCTAATGTTCATGTCAACTTACCTGGCCTTTTGCGATTTGCTCGAGCCTGGATGGTGCTGCAACAAAAGTGCCACAATTTACTGATCCATCATGTTTTTTCAGATACTGAGCGTAAACAAGAAGAAGAAATGAAAGGGCAGTGGCGTGTTGCATGTTGCTTCCACCGGGTTTGAACAAAAGCCCACCTATCATTAGTTTGTTCATTTTACAAATCATTGTCGTAAGATTTAAGGTGTAAGGTTCAAAGTTCAATTTAAGTTGAAATTAAGCAGGCAACCTGGAGAGTATGTGACAGACTTGTAAGGTGATTCAGGCAAGACGCTGCACACAAACCTGTCGGCTTGGGGAACATAGGGTTCAGCACTAGTCGAGTTCATTACCAACTGCAAAGCACAACCAAAACCAAATTCTAGAATATCATATATGTTATAAATTGGTTTATGATTGAAAATCAAATTGAAGAAGGGATAATTAGATTATCAGTGTTATTTACCCCGGAAAGAAGTACATTAATACCGGCATCTTTTGTATCCCATCCGAATTCAGCAAAACTTTTAGCAGCTTGTAAATCACCATTTACAAGCCTTATAACTCGTCTCGGTAGATTTGGAATGTTGTTTTGAACGTAATCCCAGTACTTTTGCTCCTTTGTCACCTTAAACAACCATGCTGCTCCCCAAATCAGTTCATCCTGCACAAAATAATAATTTTAAATTTGAGCTATAGCGATGGTAGTAATTCATTTAAATCTCCCAAATCTATATATTAAATTTCTGGATGCCCTACCATGTAGCTATAGCTACCCCAATCACAATAAAATGGGCACACTCCTTGGCCAACACTGTCTTTATAGTTTCCCCGAAACTTATCGGCAAATTCAAAGACCTAACAATCCACACCAAGAAAAAGAAAACAGTAAAGACTTGCTTGGAAAAAGAAAGAAGATAGTTTTAATTGCTTACCTCCTTTGCTCTATTGACAGGTAGTATAGAGTATCTGTCGTGAGCGGATTTGAACACCAAAGAAGAGGCGGCAAGTGCAGCAGCAGTCTCAGCAGAAACTTCAGAACCTGGGTGGGTTTGATTCACCACGTAACTGGTTCTTGGAGTATCCATGTCTTCAGGCCTTTCCCAACAATTGTGATCGGCAATAGGGTTACCGACGGCGGCAGTGACTTTACCAGGGAGGTCGGTGGACTTAAGCAAGTAGTCTGCACCCCAACGAATGGAGTCTAGTGCATGTTGCAGGTCTGGACCCATAAATTGGCCGAATTCGATTACACTCCATGCTAGCATTGTGGTTGAGAAAGCCATTGGAAAATTGAATTTTACGTTATCACCGGCATCGTAATAGCCGCCTAATAAATCCATCTGAAATTCAAACATGCTTTGAATGTTATATATGTAAATATAAAAAAGTAATAGATAGTAGCATAGAAATAGAGAAAGACGTACACCAAGGTCAGAGCCATCACGAAGAGCAGAATCCTTTCTCCAAATCATTCTCTGATTAGATGGCAGCTTTCCTGACCTCTGGCCTTCGAAGAATAAAATGCACTTTGACAGTGCATCACCATAGTTTTGGGAACCAACTTTGTCAACCATCACCATGCCTAATACAGCTAACAACGTTAGCAGAGTCATACATTTACCACTGCCCATTGCTCTCTCCCTCAAATTAAACCTAATTCCTTCACTCTATTCTTTATTGTGCAATACTAGTGAGAACACAAAGTTCTTGCTTGAAAAGAGACATACATATTATAAAAATACACATACATATATGGCTGTGACACTTCAAGCATTAGCTGTCTGGTTTCAGTTACGTTCTCGTTTTTAATCTTTACAATACAAAAGGGTTAAAAGGCTAAATTCATGCCCTCTAACAAAGCTTATCTTTGTCAAACACCATTAATACACCCTGGTTATATATAGTTAAGTTTGAGTCACGAAACTACAGAAAATCTGTGTCATTCTGCAATTTTCTTTTATCCTCTTTTAAATATTAAAACGGTAAGATTTTAATTATGATATTATCTTCATATTAAACACCGTATAATTAAGTCGAATGTGAATTTATTATATTAAAAACCATGTAGTTAATATTTGAACATTTTAATTAGATTGATTATGATAAATTTTTATTCATCTCTATCTTTCACATACGGTGCAGTACTCATATAAATTTTGGTATCCTCCAGTTTCTTTTCTGTTTTATCATGTTGCCAAGTTTGCATGAATATAGATGGTAACATATTCCTTCTTCAAATTGTTTTCAATTAGTATGAACTTAAATGAATTCCCAAATTAAGTCAAGCATATGTGTTAATTGCAGCTAGGACTTGTTTATAATGCTTAAAAACTGCCTTGAAAATAAATTAATTCCATATATTTTTATTTCCGTTTAATCGAAAAATGAACGAGAATTAGTGCTTTCCCATGGATCTAAGATTTGATAATGGAACAATTACCAATTCAAAACATGAACTAATTGAATAGACCTATATCCTTTTCTGTTTCTTTGAAATTTCATAGATTAAATTGTAAAGTGAACGGTTTGCTTAACCTATAATTTACAAAGCCACATGGTTCCTCCAGCTTTTGGGGTTGTCTGAACACGAGTGATGGAAGAATAATGGTTATTTCCTTCCATCTTACATGAGCTCAATATACTCAACAAACTAAGACCGCCCCCATATGCATAACAGATATTTCAGATATAAGATTACTGATTTGTACCTCTTTTTGTAAGGAACATGTTCTAATCTTAACTCCACTCAACCATTTGCTTAACAGCTATGATTTGCATTTTAATTGACAATGGAATCATTCCACCGTTGGCAACGGAAATCAAAAAGATTGATAATCAAGTTCAAAAGTAGAATATATTAGAACAAAGGGATATATATAAGTGCAAAAAAGTAGAATATATTAGAAGCAATCTTTGGATGAAATTGTGACACGTCATAAAGTTAGTGTGATTTTAGTTTATCTGACATGATGCAAGGCAAAGTAGGAAGTCCATGCATCCTAATTTTCTTCTTAGAATTAAAGGTTTATTATAACTTTTCCTGAAGTCTGTGTTATTTTACAGTTTACGTAAAGAATGCTAATATATAAAATATAATGTCGTAATTTACTACTATTACTACATAATAAGCAAGCGCCTTTGTGAATCTTCTTTGTATCTTGCATTCGCGATTATTATGTCATTTTCTTTTATTTTCAAACAATCCAGTCTTTCAGCTCATGTCCATTTTCTCCTACTTAAAGATATCTACGACCCTTACATACGTACTCAACAACCAGATCAAAGAAACAAACAAAAAAAAACTCACCAATATTGGCCATGGAGATCAAGATATTGTTAGTCTTTTTCGTATCACTCTCTTCAATGTTATCCTCTACACTTTCTAGGAGTACGAGAAGCAATATAACATGGTGGTGCAACCAAACTCCTCACCCTGAACCATGCGTATATTTGATGGGCCACGGCAGCCGTCGTTTTGCTCCCAAACACATGTCTCAATTTCGGAAGATAATGGTTCAACTGGCCTTTGATCGAGCCGTTATGACCGGAAAGAAAGTCAACGAGTTTGGACAGAGCTGTGAGAATTGGAAGCAGAAGGCAGCATGGAGAGATTGTCTCAAGCTCTTCGATAATACCATTCTTCAACTCAACACTACTTTACGAGGCCTAGAGAGCAGGAGGAGGATGGGCTGCAATGATTTCGATGCACAAACATGGCTTAGCACAGCACTGACCAATATCCAAACATGCGAAGCTGGGTTCATGGATTTCAATGTTTCTGATTTTTTCACTCCCTCTTCATCCAATAACATATCCCAGATGATTAGCAATAGTTTAGCTGTTAATGGGATTTTCTTGCGTAAGAGAAACCTTACACAAGTTTTTCCTGGTTGGCTCTCCAGGCACCATAAGCGCCTATTGCTATCTTCAACCAAGGCGCATATTGTGGTGGCCAAAGATGGGTCGGGAAATTTTAGGACCGTTCAAGCTGCTCTAGATGCTGCCGCAAAGAGGAAAAGGTATACCAGGTTTATCATACATGTGAAAAGAGGTGTTTATCGGGAGAATATTGAGGTTTCCAGCGCTAACCGTAACGTTATGCTGGTTGGTGACGGCATGAAACGTACAATAATCACCAGTAGCCGGAGTGCTAAAACAGGTTACACTACCTACAGCTCTGCAACTGCTGGTACAACTTTGTTTTCCTTCTCTTTCTTATTTGAAAAGTGCATAGTTGTTCTTTTAGCGCCATATGATCTCTCTTTTGACGATTAACCTTTTGAGTGTAGGGATCGATGGTCCTGGATTCATTGCTCGGGACATAACATTCAGTAACACAGCAGGTCCAACGAAAGGCCAAGCAGTTGCTCTCCGTTCGGCATCAGATCTCTCAGTCTTCTACAGATGTGCCATCGTGGGATATCAAGACACCCTCATGGTACATTCACAGCGGCAATTCTACCGAGAATGTTATATATATGGCACTGTAGACATCATATTTGGCAATGCAGCAGTAGTCTTGCAAAGCTGCTCAATCTTTGCTAGAAGGCCCCTAAAAGGACAGGCAAACATAATCACTGCACAAGGCCGTGGTGACCCTTACCAAAACACCGGGATCGCAATCCATAATTCGAGAATCTTAGCTGCAAATGATCTTAAACCAGTGGTTCATGCATTCAACACATACTTAGGGAGGCCATGGCAGCAGTATTCTCGAACAGTTGTCCTCAAAACTTATCTTGACAGCTTAGTTAGTCCTGCAGGATGGTCGAAATGGGGCAATTCTGATTTTGCTCTTGGTACATTGTATTATGGGGAGTACAAGAATTATGGACCGTCTTCTTCAATTAAATGGAGGGTCAAATGGCCTGGCTTTCATGTGATAACTAGCCCAAGTGTGGCATCACGTTTCACTGTTAATAGCCTTATTGCTGGCGGGACATGGTTACCCACCACTGGTGTACCATTCACTGCTGGCCTCTGAGTATGTCCTATACACGTACGGGGGAGATTTAGCATTATTCATTATATTTGTATTTATTATTTGATTTGATTTTTGTTCATTGTGAATACATTCTTAATTATGAACAATAAATTGTATTTGATTTTTTTTCTATACCATAATATATTGACATGTGAATCTACGAAATTAACTATTCTAAATTTGGCACTCTAATCAATTTCAAACAGGTGGAATTTGTCTCCACTAAAATTGGGAAAAATAGAGTTTTTTTCTTAGTTTAAATTTTTAATATTCCATTTTATAAAAAATTTTTAATTTTTCAAATAAGATATATTAGAAGTACTATGATATAATTGGATTCCACTCTGCTGTTATTTCCTTAAATAGTATCATTATTTTCATGCAATAGCAATCGAAACAAGTTCAACCATTGGAGTTTT
>JABEZY010261352.1:0-24197 GCA_013467495.1 Gossypium gossypioides
AATATAATATAACCTCTGTCATTCGATGATGTCTGCTTCCCGGAAGATTCTCATTATCAACATCTTCATCTCTAGGTAAATATTATCCAAGTTGAACATTGGACAAAGTAATCGAACAGAAAAAGATATCCAGCTGGACGCCATACCTTTAAGCGGTTAACCCATGATCCATATTTGTCAATCCAGGATACCAGACTATGTTGGCCCATCCAACAATAGGCCTTTCATTTTTTATGTAAAAGGGTTAATAATAAGCCCACTTGGCTTGGTAGTTGCGTTCTTGACTTGACTTGACTTGGAAACAGGAGTTGGGGGATTTGGGATTGGTTGGGAGATGCAGTATGATTTTTATGGCGATCCATTCATTTCTATTTTCTCTCTCTGCTAACCCTGCCTTGAAGAAGAAGTAGAGCATACAGTTTGTGGGTTGGTGAAAACTGGGGGAATGGAAGCTGTGGCAGAAGGGCTGTGGGGACTGGCGGATGAGTTTGAGAAGAAGGGAGAGATAGGGAAGGCGGTGAAGTGCTTGGAGGCAATCTGCCAGTCTCACGCTTCCTTCCTTCCCATCGTTGAGGTGAAGACTCGACTCCGCATAGCCACTCTTCTGCTGCGCCACTCTCACAACGTGAACCATGCTAAGTCCCACCTCGAACGCTCACAATTGCTCCTTAATTCCATACCTTCATGCTTCGACTTGAAGTGCCGAACCTACTCACTGCTCAGTCAGTGCTACCATCTCGTTGGGGCTATCCCTCCTCAGAAGCAGATCTTGTACAAGGCTCTTCACCTTACTTCTGCGGCGGCTCCCGAGTATGCTTGCACTTAAGCTTTTCCTATTAAAGATATTCTACTTCGGACTATATAATTTTTTTTTCTTTTACCCTAATTACTGTACTAGTACTTAATCTGATAGAGTAAATTACTAGTGTTAAACACTTCTTGAATTTGCAGTGTTTCGGCCAAGTTATGGTGTTGCAACTTCAATTCTCAGCTGGCAAACGCTCTGATTATTGAAGGAGACTACCCGAACTCAATCTCCACTTTAGAATCAGGTTATGTATCCGCTACTCAAATTTGCTATCCGGAGCTTCAGATGTTCTTTGTGGCTTCTATCCTGCATGTCCGCCTTCTTATGCAATGGGATGATCAAACTGCGAATGAGGTTGAGCGAGCTCTTCAGAGATGCAATCAGGTCTGGGAGACTATGCCCTCTGATAGGGTCAGTTGAGCTCTACCATCTCTTCTCTTTCCTTTTTTGTCTACTTGTTAATCTGTGATTTATATTCAATATGGTACTAATTCCTTTTTCCTATCAAAGAGAGCCCACTGCATGGGTTTACTCTTTTACAATGAGCTTCTCCACATCTTCTATCGACTTCGTGTCTCTGATTACAAGAATGCTGTCAAACACGTGGACAAATTGGATGCTGCTATGAAGCAAGATTCCAAGTCTCGGGGACAGCTTACCCGTTTTACTACTACCACCACTTCAGCTGGAAATGATTCTCTTGAACCCACATATTTTGGAAATGCCAAACGGGCATTGCAAGATAAGCTTTTCCTCGCACCACCTCCCATTAATGGGGAATGGCTGCCAAAAAGTGCTGTCTATGCCCTTGTTGATCTTATGGTCATCATTTTTGGCCGTCCAAAAGGAAATTTCAAAGAGTGTGATAAACGAATTCAGTCTGGAATACATATCATCAAAGGTTTGTTCTTTAAACTAAGACAGGATTGCTTTATTTTTGGGATTTCATTTCTTTTACCACCTTTCTATGATTGAGGATAAGAGAAAAGTGGAGTAGAAGGGTTTATAAGTTCTATGTAGCCCCTTAGACTATATGATTGATGGATGCTTAGGATCTAAGCATTGATGTTTCTTGCAGAGGAACTCATCAGGCTTGGTATAACTGATGATGTGAGAGGTTAGTTTGCTTTTGTTATTTTTACATCTTGCAATTTTCGTCCTGAAGTAATTTTAGATTTCTTACTGTTGAACTTAATTTTTCTTGAGTAGAAGTGGACTTGCAGCACTCAGCGATCTGGATGGCTGGTGTATATTTAATGCTATTGATGCAGTTCCTTGAGAATAAAGTGGCTGTGGAGCTTACACGGTCTGAATTTCTTGAAGCTCAGGAGGTAGGTTTTATGGTTCCAATTACTGCCAATGAACTGTCTTCTCTCTTAAAACTCGAGCTTTAAAACCTTTGGATTTATTTGTTCAAGTCAGCTAGTGGTGTTTTTATTTCCCTACCATTTTTTAGGCAGCACCTTAATGAACAAATTGATAAGTTATCAAAAAGTCTATGCATGCATGTATATGTGGTTTATTTTATATTTTTAGTTTTTATAAAGGTTTGAAGGATCCTTGATTTTGATTATCATGAAAAATAAAAATGAGAGAGAGAAGAAAATAAGGATTCTTGACTTTTTAGTTTTGATTCTCTCTTTTCTAAGCTGTGTTACATTGACTAACGTTAGTTAGCGTTAGGGTTGTTGAATACTATGGTTGTATATTGTACGAGTACAAATGTAGAATAACTTAATCTGCTTGTCTTTAGCAACCATGGTAGTGACTTCCTTCCAATGATTTTGAATATCCCTTGCATGCTTATTTTGACCCCTCCCCCCTATTTGTATTTTATGCACAGAAACATGTAGGGTGACTTTCTCTGACTTTTTCCTTAGCAAGATTATCATTTTACATCTTATTTTTCATCAGACACATAAATGCTTCATGCTGTACAATTATAAACTTCTAGATTGGCAGAATGCTCCTTAATTTTCTCCAGCCAAAAATCTGTATCGGTAATTCTTGAATTTGAATTACTAAGATAGTGTCTCAATCCCACAGGCATTGGTGCAAATGAAGAACTGGTTCATTCGCTTTCCAACAATTTTACAAGCTTGTGAGAGCATCATCGAAATGCTTAGGGGGCAATATTCCCATTCTGTTGGCTGTTATAATGAAGCAGCTTTTCACTATGTAGAAGCTGCTAAGGTATGTTGTTTAACTTGGCAATATTTTGTTTAGCTATCCCATTATGGCTTTTGAAATAGAGGTGGATAGTTAAAAGCTAATACCAATTAATATAAGCAAGTTCATTCTGTTTAGCTGATGTCATCTAATGTACTATGCTTCTGTCCTGTTCTCTAGAAGAATATCTGTGAAATTTAAAGTGTGTATTTTGTTTCACATGTTCAGATAACTGAGAGCAAATCAATGCAAATCATGTGCCAAGCTTATGCAGCCATTTCATACTTTTGCATTGGTGATGCTGAATCATCTTCACAGGTCAAGTAGTTGCTGGTTACAAAATTCTTTGTTGCTAAAAATTATAATTTAGTTTATGTTGTGTTTTTTCTTTCTAGTGTCTATGTTGTGTTATTGATATTTATGTTGCATGTAGGCGCTTGATTTAATTGGACCAGTTTACAGAATGAAGGATTCCTTTGTTGGAGTTCGTGAGGAAGCAAGCATCCTTTTTGCTTATGGCCTTCTATTGATGAAGCAGCAAGATCTACAAGAAGCACGGTGAGCTTCTAATTTGATTAGTCTCATTTAAACTGAAAGATCATTGACTGTTTGGTTTAGGTAATTTGGTCTATCATATCTTAAGTGGCATTTGAAACAACCCAATTTCCATTTTCAAAGCATTTCTAGAATCCATGTTAAGTAATAGCTATAACATCTATGTTAGTATGTGACGCAAGAGCTTAATTTTATAATATTTTATTTTGTTATTTCGGTTTATTTTATAATATTTAGTTTAAAGTATTAAATATCTTATTTTGGACAGCTAGGATTATTAGTTTCTTGAGGGTTAAGTTGAGGGTTAATAATAAAATTTTATTTGCAAAAGTCCATTTTATATATGTTGTTTAACTTTATTGGACTAATTGTTTCACCTCAATTCTTGAAGTAGTTATTTTAACCAAGTTTACAAGTGACTAAGGCCATGGCTTGATAATCTGCTTTTGCACTTGATCTTACTACAACATCTTGTTTTTTACTTTTCCATGATAATAGATTCCCTCCTATGAAGACATAATATCCTGAAGTGGACCGTCTATTTGAGGGAGATTTTACCTGATCAACATGAGTATCTGAAAACCTGTGTGTTTCCCTTATCTTCATACAAAAAGCCTCGCTCAGGGGCACCTTTGATGTATTTAAGGATGCGTATTACTGTATTCCAGTGGCTATTACGTGGAGTTTGGAGAATTTAACTAACCACATTAATTGCAAAGAAAAGAAAATATTTAGACTTGTGATAGTGAGATAATTAAGTTTCCCAATCAATCTTCGAGATTGACTAGGATCCTTTAGTGGCTCCCTTTTGTCCTGGAATAAGCTTAGCATTAAGATCCATAGGTGTCTCCAGAGGTTTACAATTCAACATTCCTCTAAGTTCAATGCCTTCATGAACATCACCTGTTATAGCAATATCATTCACATACACCACTAGATAGATGCACTGGCCATGATTGGTATCACGGTAAAAGACTAAGTGATCTGCTTCACTCCTTTTCATCTCAAATGCTTGGATAACAATGCTAGGTTCAAACCAGACCCTCAGAGATTGTTTTAGGCTATAAAGAGATTTATACAGTAGACATACTTAGACTCCCCTTGGGCAACAAAACCTGACAGTTACTCCATATAAACTTTTTTAGTCAATTCTCCATGAAGAAATGCATTTTCAAGAATAGGAATAATTGGGCTGAGAAGAATATGATCTCAAACTGAGGCTAGATTTGCTCACACTGTCAAGGCAAGTACAATAAAAATGTCTCTTGCTCTTGATCAATGACATTTTCAAAAAGAGGCATAATAACATTGGATTCATCCTTTAAAGTTTCAACTTAACCTAAATAGTTAGTCATGTCCTGTTGATTTTGCTATAGATGAACAAGATCTACGACAACTTCATAAATTCTTGGTGTATAAAGTTTTCGCCTTAGACCAAACTTTGTAACAGGTTTTGCAAGACTAAAACAAAGTAACTTTGCTTTAAGCAAGTGCCATAATAAACAACATAGTTGTGCATCAATTTTGGCCCAAGCATCTCTATTTTTTCATCAACTTTACTTGCATCCTTTTCTAAATGATCCTTGTATCCATAAATCACAATTCAATAGAACCAGGCCAAGAAACATAATTATTACTAATTCATAATTTAGCGGTAGTAATTGCACAATTGGCCACATACCTCCACAAACCATCTTGCTTTATTGTGGTGGATCGCTTTTTGATGATGGCGCTTTTCATTCCTTGTTTTAAAACTTCTTATGCTACATATTGTTGAGTTCTTTTTTTTTTTCAGGGTAGTAAGATTACATGGTGTTCCTACATCTATAGTTTTTGATAGGGATGTCAAATTAGGACATTTTTGGAGGACTTTGTGGTAGAAAATAGGAACCCAGTTGAATTTTTTCAGTAGTTGTTATCCACAAACTGATGGACAAACAGAGGATGTTAATTGAAGTTTAGGAAATATGCTTAGGTATCTTGTTAGCAATCATGTGAAGAGATGGAATTTGGTTATTCCTCAAGTTGGGTTCGCAATCAACTTTGTTAATAGAACAATTAATGAGACTCCTTTTGAAACTGCTTATGGGCTTGAACCCCAACATACACTTGATTTAAGTTCCTTGACCACTTGGAAATAGGGTGAGTGCTGATGAGAAAGCTTTTGCTAATCATATATGGGAAGTTCTCTAGAGGTGATGGTTGCCTTAAAAGCAAGCAATGAGCTTTCTGTTACTAAAGCTAATCTACATTGTCGAATTAAGGAGTTTGAAGATGGAGACTTAGATCTCGTACACTTGAGGCAAAAAAGGTTTCAAAGGGTACTGATTACATGTTGGAAGTCAAAGAAGTTCGGGGCATGTAAGGTGTTGAGGAAAATAAGCTCTGATGCTTATGTGATTGAGTTGCCTACAGATTTGCATGTCATTTTAATGTTTCTTACTTGTATTCTTTTGAGGGTTTCGATGGGGATTTTGCTGAAATTTCTGAGCAGGTGCTGCAACTTTTTAAGGCTAAAAATTGAGGTTATCGAAGATGTCTTGGATTTTAAAGAAGCGAGGTCTAGAAGCGATAATAAATATAGGAGATTTTTGGTGAAATGATTAGGCAAAACAGTTAGTGAAAGTACTTGGATTGTAGAAGAAGAGCTGCAAAGTGTTGATCCAAAAATTTATGCTGAAGTGGTTGAAGTGGTGAAAGTTTTCTCACCGGAATCAAGTTTCCCAAGCTGAGGAATAATGTAGATATTTTCTTTTATTATTTCAGTTTATTTTATATTTAGTTAATTTTATTTAAGTCTACGACAAATTATAAAACTTTATTTGCAAGAAAATCTATTATATATGCTGTAACAGATTTACAACAGCAACTTTTCTGATTATTTTGTTTGAATTAATAAATTAACCTAGAGGTTTTCTATAACCTCAAGTTTTCCATAGTTTTCATTTTCATTTTTAACTCGTTTTACAGCCTTAATTCTTTCAGTTACCACTGTTTCTTTGCTAAACCACATCAGTGAGTCAAAAACTGATGCTAAAAATTTTGTATATTTGAAAAGACCTATTCCTTCTTCCAATGCTACTTCTTCAGTTCAGTCCTCCCTTGTCCTATCTCAGAGCACTGACGTATGCTTTAAATCCGATGCAAATGAACAGTTTCCTCTAGAATAGGGAAATTCATTTTAACTATGCTTCAGAGTGTTGGATTGAAGGTACCATTAGTGGTAAATGATGGTCATTAGAAGTGGTGAAAAGATAAGCAACATGCTCAAAAGGGCAGTGTATTTCCTATTTTATCAGTAGTTTGGATAAAAAGAGAACATGTTTGGATGTACAAGATTTTTATATACTAATGCAAAAAAAAAAGATTTTTGCACTTCTACTACTGATATCATTAATATATTTTTGAAGGAAGAAAATATAATCACCTAAGAAAAGAAGACTTACTCTTTTGTTTATTATAGAATGCTAGAATTAATTTTATGGTTTAGGGTTTGGTAGGACTGCTATCTCTCTTAATCGGTTTGTGTAAAATTACAACTTTGATGCAGAAACCGGCTGGCCAAGGGTTTGCAGATTGCTCATGTTCAAATGGGAAACCTCCAACTTGTTTCTCAGTATTTGACCATTCTTGGGAATTTGGCACTTGCTCTGCATGACACTGGACAAGCCAGAGAGATCCTAAGATCCTCACTAACTTTAGCGAAGAAGCTTGGTGATATCCCAACTCAGATATGGGTTCTGTCTGTTTTGACAGGTATTATACCTTGGTTTGCAGGTTTCACTTATGGTTTGACTGTATTCTCAAAGTACTTCAATTATGAATATTCTTCATGCAGGTCTTTTTCAACAATTAGATGAGAGGGGAAATCAAATGGAGAATGATGAGTACAGAAGAAAAAAGTTCGATGAATTGCAATCGAGACTTGCTGATGCACGTTCATCCATCTATCATATTGAACTTGTAATTACTGCCATTTTACTCGATATATCTGGTTTTGTAGTGGAATGCAGTTTGTGTAATTGGCAAAAGGTCTTAATTTGCTGCCACTTACCATTTTATTTCGTGTGTATTTTTCTAAGCAGATTGACAAAGTAAAACTTCAAGTTCAGCAATTTCATGAGATTGATATGAAGCGTACAATGGCAGGCGAATCTATGAGAGTCAATCTTGACATCCCAGAATCAGTTGGCTTATCAACACCAATGCCAGTCCCATCATCATCAAGGCTGCTTGATTTAGATACTGGAAGACGTGGTAAGAGAAAACTTTAACTTTTTTTAACATATTTTCTTGTTTATTTGATTTAGGGAAATGGTGTTAGCACTTGTATGTATAGATTTCCTAGTAAGGTTATTTTCAGAAAGACAGCATCACCCTTCTCATTGTTATTGCTGTTTAATGTCTTTTTTATTTAATAGGAAGAATCGTCTCTAAAAAATTGATGCAAGCTATGTTATTGTTTTTATAAAGTAATTCAGTGCATGGTGAAAGAACATGAAATTGCTGGACAATGGCATAAGTCTCTATGAAGTCCTCACGCATAACACAAGGCCACATGGGTGGGGTTTGTATACCTTTCAAGACCACATTGTTGTGCACGTTCCATATATGCCATATTAAGACTAGTAAACTTGCAAATGCCTCTGTATCAAGCATCCTCATCGCATTCAAGCTAGTCGATGCAACTTACTACATTAATAAACAATAAATTATCATTAATCCCAACTTGAGTAAGGACATCATGAGATACCTGACAATTTTGCAAGGCGCGAAGGATGTTATCCACAGGTGCACTATACCTCCCACATCTAGCATCATTAAACATGGGAGTAATGGCTATGTAACACCCCAATTTCGATCCGATCTCAAGATCCGGGACATGAGATGCCACACTCGTTGTCAAAGCAATTGCGATATCATTTCAATATTTCATGAGACAAATTGTACAAACAATTAAATATTATATCTTCTAAAAACATTATCTAATCAAATTTCCATCATGAGTAAGCTTACAAAAGCTCTCATGCTAATCCGATGGTGAATGAGAGATTAAAATGTAAAAATTATAAAATTGAGGAGTAATGTCGTGACATTGAAGGATTTATATCGCGACACTAAGGGTAGAAGTAAGATGTTGAGACTTCAATCGAGGTGAGTTGTGACCTTGAAGACAAGAAATTGATGTTGTGACTTCAGTAGGGGAATGTTGCGACCTTGAGGGTAGGGTGATTCAATTTCACGACCTTAGTAGGGGAGAATCACAACTATGGAAACAGAAGCTCAATGTCACGACACCAATAAGGGAGTGTCGTGACCTTGAAGGCAATTTTCCCCAAATTTTACTTCATTCATCTTAAATCTATTAAATACAAATACCAAATGGTCAAAATGACCCCAAAATGCAACACAATACAATTTAGGCATTAATTCAAAAGCTAAACTACCTCACTTGACCCAACAAGTACCTTTCAATATGTGATCATAAGTATATAATACATTCATTTACTTGGCAAGCATGAAACAACTCCATCACAAGTATAACAAGGTCAAATTGGTAAGTAAGCATTAACTCACTAGAGATATACATATGCTTAACATGGACCACATGTGGACACATGTGGACATGCTCAGAATATAAACCTTTCCATCATATATACCAATATGAAAACTTGAACCTAAGGACCAAATCAAAGGTTAAGTACATACCACTTGCAATTAACATAACATAATGTCCGAATCTACTGGTCATTTTGTGACTTCGAGATTTACAAAACTTAGCATAGAAATATGCAAATCGTACGCTAAACAATAGGGGTCAATAGTACTTTCATGATTTAAATCAATAATCAATCAAAACAAGATATCAATACAATAAATATATTATTCATCTATCGGCTAAATCAATTTCCATTTTCATGTCTCAAGTGCATAGTCTAATACCAGATTTCATTTGACATTTCATTCATGAACACATAATTTCTTCTATCATCATATCTCAATTTCATATATGACAAAGCATACTAAAAATCCATTCATTTCACATTTCTATATCAAATCAATAGATTCGTTTTATATCCTTGTTGGCCTTCAAAGCTTGTTTTATCCGGTTCACATGATCTTTCACATGTCATCTTTTGTTACTTTAATATTAACATACAAGGTAAAACATTCAATATTGGTATTTCATATCAAATATCATATAGCACAATATATGTTTTATAATCCCTATTAACCGGAAATGGGCTCAAGATGGATACACGGATCACTCAACCATCACACCAATATACCTTACACCTAGTGCCTTATCGGTACGTCCGAAGTATAATTTGTGCTTCACATCTCATCGGTATAAACCGAAGTATAATTTCATATACTAATCCTATGGCATGCAACTATGCTCGACTCTGCACGAGACAGTTAATAGGGTAATCAATGTTCCAAACACGTACACACACACACACGCACGCGCGCGCGCGCACGCGCGCACACACACACACACACACACACACACACACATTAGCTACGTACGATAATTCACATATAGAAACAATATTAGTTTTCACCTATTCACACGAAAATCACATAATCAAACATAGTTTGCATTTCATTAATATTAGTCCGTATATCTAATATACTCATATTTTTCGGTATCTAACATTAGATCAAAATTTAATTTTATAGCTTTCATTAAGTACCTCGTACTTTTAATCTTAATCCCATAATAAATTTTTTATTCAAATTGGTCCCTAATGTCATAAAATTATCTAGAAAGCTTAACTTAATTTCTAACTTAATCATTAACATAATCCAAGCTTACTAACTAGCAATCTCTTAAATTTCAAGATTAAATTCATCAATTATAATTTAATGATAACTTTCTAAACATTTAACAATTGAAGAATTTAATACATGTGTTAGCTACATCAAGCTCCCATGATTCAAATTCATCAAAATCTTAAAGAAAGAACTTAATTACTTGATTAATTTTGGATCAAAATGGACAAGCAAACAAAAAAGGTTTTTCCTTCTTCTTAGCTTTGGACAACCAAACACAATGAGAAAGGTGAAGATCTTTCTCTCCACTCACTCAATATATATACTATGATTAAGGCCTTAATTAGCTTAATTAATCTAAATTTTAACCTTTAATTATTCTTACTTAACTAATTAACTTAATTAATTAAAATCAAATGGATGTCATCAAAATCCACTAAATCATTTCACAATAATGGTTGAATAACCATTTGGTCCTTTGGTTAATTATTGATTGGACCCTCAAGCTGTTTTCAATTTAAAATTTAATAACGATTGAGCTTTTACAATTTAGTCTATGAACTTTAAGTAATGATTTTCTGGATTTAACTACTTAATCGTTCTTTAATATATTTTCATACTAACTTTGAAAATCCTCCTATTATAATCCCACAAACTCGATTCATTGAATTGGGTTCCAAAACCGTATTTTTTGACACTAGCTAAAGTCGGGTCATTACAATTCTCCCCTCATCTAAGAAACTTCATCCCTGAAAATAGGTCGAGATATTGCAATCTCATCATCTCTTCTGGCTCTCAAGTAGCCTCTTTAATGCTATGACTTCACCGTAAGACTTTATGTTAAACTAAGTTTTATTTGATAAAATGTTTTGATATAAAAAAGATAAAAAATTTTGAATAAAAATTGTTTTTGAACAAAGACTGAATGAAGTTCAAAGTAAAAATTTATTTCAAATCTTTTTAAACTCTAATCCATCTTCAAACACTTTGAAAAATTACTTTGAACACTTAGAAAATATTTTGGACAAGTTCAAAAACCTTTCAAATCGCTTAAAACAAGTGAAGAACTGTTTAAAATAAAAAGTATCGATACTTATCATTAAATATCGATACCTAGACATTTTTATCGATACCCATGCATGGTATCGATACAAAATTAGCATTCTAGAATTTTGAGCAAAAGTAAAAAGTATTGATACTTATACTGTCATATTTTTATTGATACATTTTCTTAGTATCGATACGAAATTAGCATTCTGACTTTGAGGGAAAATTGAACAGAAGTGTTAAGTATTGATACTTGCAATTAAGTATCAATACCTATGAACAATTTATCAATACCCTCTCCTGGTATCAATATCATTTTAAGGTTCGATGTTTTAAAAATTAAATAAGAAATTGCTCGAATATCGATACCTATAAAAAAGTATCGATACCTTTAATCAAGTATCGGTAAAATTCTTCAAGTATTGAAATGAAAAAGGGCCAACGATCATTAAATTGAACATTAAATGCTTTAAGTATCGATACCCATCAAAAGGTATTGATACCTGTTGTTGCATGTGACATCAATGCACTGATTTTTACACCCTAACGACTCTATTCAATTCTACAACAACCACAACGGTTGGAAATCAATTTAGGAGTGTAAATACCAACTTTCAAATGTTCAACAACAACAAGAGAGTGCTAAAAGATTAAAAAGCTATCCTATCAACCTTTGTATTTCAAATCTTCATATTTTACTTGTATACACTGGTGAGCATTTATTGTTTTCTATTAGCTCAAGTATTTTCTTTGTATTAGTGTTTAATTGACAAACATCTTAATCTTGTAAGGATTGTTTTTTTTGTTTACTTATGTAACAACCCGTTTTTCAGTGGTGTTAGAAACGATAGTTTCAAGATCACAATTTTGACTAGTGATTCAGTAAATATTATTTATTTAATATTTACAAGTCTACTGTAGTGTCATATTAAATTTGGTTCAGTAATTTTGATGTTTGATTGGTTAATTAGGTAAAAAAAAGTCTAAATCATAAAGGCTAAAAAAGTCGATCGATATTGGTTTAAATGTGTTGAATGGATAAAGAAACATGACTGAATGGCCTTATTAGTTAATTATACCACTAGACATTATAATGGACGGTTAAAGTTATGATTTGGTTTAAATTTAAGGTTAATTTTAAGGGTAAATTAGTAAATAGGTAAATATGTTAACATAAACAAAAGAAAAAGATTGTCATCTTCTTCTTCATTCTTTTCCACCACAGTTTACACAATTTTTAAGCATGTTTAAGGTTTGGCCAAGCTTCTAGGTGTGCATATCAAGAAAAGGATCAATTGATAGACTAACGCGAAAAAGGAAAAATTGCTGAGTAGTCCTCGGTGTTGTGTTTATTGCAGATTCAGTTTAGGTAAGTTCGTATAGCGAATAAAATTGATTTAGTTTCTATTTTTGTGAATTAATAAATATTTATGTATGTTTGTGATTGGATTTATTTGCATAGTAAATATTAAGTTGTGGAACGGATCAATTTGCAATGATATTATAATTGAGGGTTATGATTGAAAATGGAAAATTATATAATTGAATTCATGTGATAAAGTAATGCATAAGTAGTTAAATGTTATGGAAATGAATCAACCCGTAAGAACCTTGTGAATACCTAAGATACAAATGACATGTCATTAGGGTTTTTACCGTTTTAGGTGTTGGTCCTGGATGTCCTATCGATGGCTAAGATCCTGCATTCATTGCAGATTCTTTACAACTCGTGTGAGTAGGCACATTTCACAGCTCGTGTGAGCATTTACCGTTACAGCCCGTGTGAGCATTGTTCCTACGTATCCAATGTTGTTTCACCATGGTTCATCGGGTGAGAAAGGATATATGAAATGGATATACAAAATGAGTATATGAATTGATCACATGAAATATAAATATGAAATGCTAAATGGACATGTGAAGGTTGATGTACATTATCAAGTGTGATTATTTGTATATGTTTTATGAGAATGATTAAGTGATATGTTTCATATGTTAATTCACTAAATTTATGATATTTGTGATGTGTATAGGCAATTAATGAAATTGTGTTTTTGATTGTGTAATTAATTGTACCATGTTTAAGTTACATTATAATCAATAATTTGAGCTTTTTTCATATGAACTTACTAAACAACGATTTTCTTACATCCATTGAGTTTGTTTCTTGTAGATTATTGGAAGTTTTGGTCGGTTGGAAGTTAAAGTTGGAGCTCATACTATTCGTTCAATTACTCGGTAGAATTTTGGTCATTTTGGTATAGGTTATAAGTGACATGTAGTAGGTATTTTAATTTCATATGTATATATTCAAGTTGTGATGTGTTTTGGCTATGTAGGTATTGTTGTGTATTTTGCTTAGTTGGTACTTTTGGTAAACAAGTATGTACATATATATATGAATGGTTTTGATCATGTTTTGTAAGCTTAGTTTTGGTACGTGATAAGATGCAAGGGTTAAAATAATAGGCATATGCTTTATGGATTGGTGTTTGATGAATGTGAAATTGTTTATGCTTGATTTGCAGTGTCAATTGTGGCATACTGGTTAGGCACTTAGGATGTATGAATATGTGTTGGTTTTGGTATGTTTTGATGAGTTTTGAACTGGTTTGAATGTTGGTATAATGTTGCTTGTGGCCTAAGTGAAATTGGTTTAGGTGACTTGTTGGAAAAAGGGACAATTAGGTGCACACGGGTTGATACATGGCCTGACACACGGTCATGTGCCATACACAGGTTTATGGCACGACCGTATGGTTTGTGTGATTTAAGTTTTAGTTGGCACACACAACATCAGTTAGTTACACGGTCTAGAGAGACAACCGTGTACCTCCTCCCACACAGCTTTAATCCCTACACACGGTTAGTCAACACAGCCATGTCTAATGGCTTCACATGACATCAGGCTGTCACACGGCCATGTGACCCCTATTTAATATTTTTATTTGACTTTTCTCAAATGTTTCAAATGAGTCCCTAAATTGTTTTTAAATTGTTTTATAGCTTGGTTTGCTCAATTTAACACTATAAGGATATGATTAACACGATTTTGATTTTGTGTTTAATAATTTAACCAATGTATGGAAATGTTTTAATATGATATAGCATGAACTGTATTGTATAGTAGCATCTCGTAACCCTAATTCGGTGACAGGGATAGGTGACGGGTGTTACAACTTATTTTTTTGCTTTTTTGAGAGGGTTTGTATTTAAGATTTGGGTAGAAATTTCAATAGAGTTGTAAGGTTTATCAAATTAGTGAATTTGAGAAAATCCTTAGTTGCGGAAAGCTATGGTAGTGGATTAGGCAATTGGGGTTGAACCACTCTAAATTATTGTATTCATGTTCTATACCTTTTCTTTTGCTTCCACAAAATTTTTAAAAGGCCAATTCAGCCCCATTTTGACTATTTCAGTTGATTGATCGAGCTAACAATTAATATCAGAGCTAATTTCTAAAGATGGTCTAACAATCAAGAGAAGATCTATGAAGAAGCTCAAATGACCATCAACATTCTCTACAACAATGACGTCCACTTTCGAGTCAGTTTTTTTTGGAGTATCTCACTCTATCTCCAAGCCTCCATACTTCAATAGAGCCAACTACTCATATTGGAAGACTAGGATGATGCTATTCATTCAAGCAAATGACCAAGCAAACGACCTTGCGGCTTGAGATATCATTATGGATGGTTTCTCCATCCCTCTAAAGCCAGAAGGAGAGCTCTTGGCACCCAAAAGCAATGTTGGAGGATTCTCTCCAATCCGGACTCTCCCCCTAATCGTAGTCTCAAAGCAAGATACTTTGTGTAGATGAGTTGTTATATGTCGAGGAAGCTACTAATATCTCATTTGTATGGCGTAGCATTTGTGTGGCCAAGGATTTGTTGGTGCGAGGTATTCATGGGAGGTTTGGGATGGTCACTCTATCGGTGTCTACATGGATCCATTGCTTGACGATGACTCCACTTTTTTCATTGAGTCCACTCCTCTACCAAACATAGAGTTCCTATGCGCTTGTGGCATACTTTATACAAATGGTACGACTTCGGACAAGGATTTCATCAAGGGCTTGCCTGTTACGTGTATTTTACGCTTGTTGGTTAACCCATTTCCAGATAAGTTACTTTGGCACTTTGAGAAATCGGGGATATACATTGTTAAATTTGCTTCTCGGGTTGCTTTTAGTTTGCTACAATTTTTAAGTTAGTTTAGTCTTGTAGGACAATGGCTGTTAATTTGGACTGCTTCCCTATCGCCTAAAGTTAAGGATTTTTTTGTTTTGACTCGCTGTAGTTTAGTCGAGAAAGGGTGCTATGTGACCTTGTTGCTATCCCCTCTAGTTTATGCATGCTATTATTCCCTCTAATTTTTGTAACCTTTTTAATGTTGACGTTCATACTGTAACCATTGTGGAAGGGCTTTAAGACGGGTGTATGTGGCTTATAGTGTTGGCTAAGGGTTAGTTTAGCCTACATCCACTTTGCTTCAAATTCAGAAAGGGGACAAATTTTATAGTAGGTTTACATAGATTTTAGATTCCAAGGCGCAGGAGCTTAACTTTCACCACCAATATCCAATAGTGGTGGTGAGATATTGAATATCGCACATTTGAGTAGTATCGATTGATCGAGTAGTTGAATGATGAGGAGCTGGAAAGTGTTGAGTGCATCGAGGTGTTTGAGAGCACGAGGGCAACTAACGTTGGGGCAAGATGCACTTGACCATAATCCCCTCTTTTTTTCCGGCGCTTTGCATTTTAACCGTGTTCCAACCCCAACAGGCGGCGGTAGCAGCTCTTTTTTTGGGAAAAGTCCCACTCTCATCACCTGCAACCCTAGAATTGCATGCTCATGGAATCTCGTCAAGAGATATACTAATGTTAACGCCTGCGTTAACAATTCTTCCTTCTCCCCCCTGTCCACGCCCTACCAGCAGCCGGTTTGTCAATTTTGATCCCGATCTAAGCTTCTTTTCCCCCTTAAATTTCTTTAAAAAAAAATAAAATTTTAGTAACACTTTTGGTCTTCAAATTTGGGGTGACAGGATTCGATACTAAATGGGCGCTTATCATTCTCATCTTCAGCCTCAAGTAACGATGACGACAAATTCCAAAATAAAGCATTATCTGGTACCGAGAAAAGACAAGCTGCAGACGTGCAAATTCTGCGCACTCTAGCGGGCTATTTGTGGATGAAGGGTAATTTGGAGTTCCGTTTAAGGGTGATGACTGCCCTGGGATTCCTTGTTGGGGCTAAGCTTTTGAATGTTCAGGTTCCCTTCCTCTTCAAGCTTGCTGTTGACTGGTTGACCGCCCCCAATTCCATTGCTCTTGCCGACTCTACTCTTGCGGCTATTTTTGTTACCCCTATTGCAGTATTAATTGGTTATGGCATTGCCCGTATCGGAGCTTCTGCTTTCAACGGTATCTGCTTTTCTCTTCTTATATAATTTATTAATATTTAACTTGTAGAGTAGTTTAATGTTGGTGGTTAACTAAATCCTACTTTGTCTAGGAAAGTTAAAGGGTAAAGATACAATTTTGTATTTTAAAACTTCGTCTGTAAAGAGACAATTATACATAATAAAAGTTGTCTATAAATTTGGAGGATTGTACTTTACATAATCATATCATAATATATGTTAGAGACGGGTAGAATGAGTTAGCAACCACTAACTTTGAAAGTTCAATGAATGAAAATAAGTTAATATTATGTGTTTACATTGTTCTGGTAAAACTCATTCCAAAGGAAATTGTTTGCAGACTAGTGTGGTCTATTGCATACTGAGGATGGGTTTATACTCTTAATGGTGTTTATTGTTGTTAAATGTCAAAAAGTACTGTGGACATTATAGAAACTCTACCATGTAAATATAAGAAATGGTGTCATTTCAACAAGAAAATTTTGGGGGTCATCTTGCAAATGTTTATAATGAACAAGATAAGTAATATTAACCATGAGGTGTGGTGTGGTGGTTGCTCACCTCATCCCTTAACTATGGGGTTGGGGGTTCGATCCCCATCCATGCGAATGGAGCACATTTCATGGCTAGCCCATTTACCTCTTTGGCGAGCACTCATGGCGAGGGGATTAGTCACTGATGATTAGTCACTGCTACTGGCGGTGGACACCCTGGTTTCGATAAATAAAATATAAGATACTCATAATAGTGCTAAAATTGAACATCAAACAGTAGTATATTCAATACTAATGCTAGGAGTTGGTGTTCAAATTGATGGATCAAATCAAGAGAATACCTTATTGTAATAATTTTAGTTGCTTAGATGAAAGGCTACTTAATAAATTATTAACGTATAGTACAAACTACTAGAGGATTATTAGTTCATAATAATGGTGGCCAACTAAATCTCACACTGTCTAGAAAATTCAAAGGTTGAAGACACAACTCTTTCATTGTAAAAGCTGTCCTTTGAAGGCACAATTCTTTCATTGTAAAAGCAACTCTTAAGAAAAGGTATCTTGTTCAGTGATACATTTGGTCATTATTTATGTAAAGGATTTTCCTATTAAGTCATTTTCATTGTTTTTTCTTGTAGTGTTGAGGGTTTTATTTCATTGTTTTCTTTTTATACATTTGGGCAGAACTGCGTACTGCTGTATTTTCAAAAGTAGCATTGCGAACAATCCGCTCTGTTTCCAGGAAGGTATGTGGAATTTCTAGTAATTACACTGCTCATCTTATAAAAGATTGCATCTTTTGCATGTTTCAGTCAATTACAGTTTGCGAATGTTCTTTTTCTTTTTGCAGGTCTTTTCACATTTGCATGATCTTGATCTTCAGTACCATCTTAAGTATTGCCTTCAATCTCAGATGCACTACAATGACTTTTAACCTTTACTTCATTGTTTCCTTTCGCCCTTCTAAATAGCTTGGTTATCTATGCTCACTTCCATTATAACAGTCTCTCCTACAATTTAGTTTACCTTATGTGATTAATTTTGTACTCCTGCTTCTGATTCTTTTTGTTCACCTTATTTTCAGTCGAGAAACCGGTGCTCTAAATAGAATAATTGATCGTGGTAGCCGCGCAATCAATTTTATTCTTTCATCTATGGTGTTCAATGTTGTTCCCACCATTTTAGAGGTTTGATTTTGGTTCAACTTCTGATAAGCTATCTACTATTTAAAGATGTTAATTTCTGCTTTCACATGCTCCTACCCACCATGAATGCCTGAACTTTTGCTGCCATTCACTATATTAAGCATTTTTCAATATCTTTGTCAGAGTGTTAGGATTAAACGTTAGTACATTAGATCTTATGCAGTTTCTTAACAAATACAACTGAGTTAACATATATCCTTCCAGATATCTATGGTATCAGGTATACTGGCATACAAATTTGGAGCACCTTTTGCATGGATAACTTCTCTCTCTGTTGCTGCATATATTGCATTTACTTTGAGTGTGACTCAGGTACTGTGATTCTTACCAATACCTTTTTCGGGATCCCTAATGTAGTTTGAGGACTGAAACTTTTTACTTGCATAAGCTTCTCTTGCAATTTTCAGTGGAGAACCAAATTTAGGAAAGCTATGAATAAAGCTGATAATGATGCAAGTACAAGGGCCATTGATTCACTTATCAATTATGAGGTGAGGCTTTATTCTCGTCTATGAAGATTTTAATTTTATTGTTAATTTATAGTGGTCATTTTATTTTTCCGTATTTGATAATGATTTTTTACCTTTATATGGCCCCGCCTTAAATACCTGATTTCTTGTTTGTCTTTGGCCTTATCTTTCAGACAGTTAAATATTTCAACAATGAAGCTTTTGAAGCTGAAAAGTATGATGAGTTCTTAAAGAGTAAGTATTTTAGGCTGACTGTAATACTTTTAAGTGCAAGTTCCTCTCAAACTGGAAATAGTAGAATCATTAACCTGTAAAACCTGATATTAAGAATGGAAAATCTGGAGCTACTCAATCCTATTTGTGTCAGGCCTTTACCTGTAAAGGCTAGCCTCATAATCTAAAGTGTTATAATGAATTTAACAATTTGCATTTAGTAAGACTTCATTAAAATGAATGGATGTTATTGCATAACAGATCTATTGAGCATCTACAATACTAGTAACCTTGGAAGGCCCAAAGTTTGTTCACAGTTGAATTCTAGTGATTAGAAAAGAACTTTATTAACTAGAGATGATGTGGATATTGGAAAGTCAACACTTTCATTTGCTTAATATATTTGTTCAGTAGAGGCTCATATATGCATTGCAAATTTGCTCCATGCTTCTACATTCCAAATGTGTGAGACCTTCTAAGGAAAGGACTCCCCTGAACTTTGCATACATTACCTACCGTTTTCTTGCTTCTTTCAGTTAGTTAGTACAAGGAGATTGTAATCCTGAGAGGATGGCTGCTTTTGGCATTATCTAAACTATTATGCGAAATAAATTTTTGTAATGTGGTTCTTCAAGCTCTGCAGGACTCTTTTATTCATTTACTAGAGAACCTTTAAGTGACTTTACAAATAGGGTTAGACAAAATGGAAGTGAAGTTGGTCTATTTATGTTTTCATTCTTCACACTGTCTGATATTGCTTCTATTACTCTTGTTTCTTTTTTACTCTTTTTCTAGGGTATGAAGATGCTGCCTTGAAAACACAACGGAGTCTTGCTTTTCTGAATTTTGGCCAAAATGTGATATTTAGCTCAGCTTTATCTACAGCTATGGTGTTGTGCTCACATGGAATTATGAATGGCCAAATGACAGTTGGTGATTTGGTAAAACCTTTTATTATCTTGTTGGCCCGTGCTTGTCCCATAAGTTTCTTTTCTGAAAATTTCAAAAGAAATTGAATTTAGTCAAGTTTTCGAATAATGTGATGTGCACTGTTTTTAAATATGAATATACAGGTTATGGTGAATGGGCTACTTTTCCAGCTCTCTCTCCCACTCAATTTCCTTGGTAGCGTTTATCGTGAGACCATACAGAGTCTTGTTGACATGAAATCCATGTTTCAATTACTTGAGGTATTTATTGAGGATGTTCCTACAGATTAAGAGTACCTTGATATATTGCCTTTGATGCTTGTCACTTCATTTGGTTTTCAAGTGCTATTCCTGAGTTGAGCAACATCACAAATCTTAGTTTATGAAACCATTTTTAAAAATAAAAATAAAAATCAGACAATCTGGAAAAAAAATTGTTTGCTTTGTTTTCTGTTTTAGATATCTTGCCTAGAGATGGCAACAAGGCGGGCCGAAGCAACCTGACTCTATTTTTACGTATAAATTTAAACCTTCTCTGAACCTAGTTTTATTTAATATTTTAACCCCACCTTAACCCTGAGGAGGAAAGTTTCCTCCCACTCTGATTGCCCCGCTTCAAAATTTTACTAGTGCTTTATATTATATTAATTTTTACAAAACTAAGCCAAATACATGTTATAAAATCTTATACTTAAGAAATTCTAATTAGTATATAGAAAAATTAGAAGAGGCATTTTAGCAACTATCTTGGGGCGTGGTGGATTTTTATCTAAAATGTCTCAACCTGACCCCAAAAGTTTTTATAAAATAACAGCCTTGCCCTTCAACCCAATTTTCAAAAAAAGGACTCCTATAGGATTGGGTAAGATCAGAATCCGAGGGTTTGGGTTATTATAAACCGTAATCGTGCCTATGATCACGATCCATATCAAGAGCACATATTATTTCAGTTTAGTAATTCAGAATTTATTCAACGTGATATAGGGCTCATATCATGTTGCTCTCCTAACCTAAATTATTCCACTTAATAACTTTTGCAGGAGAAGGCTGAGATTAGTGACAAGCAAGATGCAAAACCTCTGAAGCTGAATGGGGGAAGCATTCTGTTTGACAATGTGCATTTCAGGTGATTAACAGTTATCTTTACAGTTAGTCATGTTCTAAAGGTAACCATTTTGCGTGTCATGTTCTAAAGGTAACCATTTGCGTTTAGTCGATAGGCATTATGTTGGGCAAGTTGCCTGTAGTTGTACTTGTACTAGAGCTAGGATCTAGTGGTTTAGATGTTACCCTATGTATGAATGAGAGAGGGGCTAGGAAAGGAAAATAAGGGGAATGGAGAGATGTTAGCTTTCCTTTGTCTATATATTTCTAACATAAAAGGAGAAAAGGAAAAGATTAGTCATTATGTTGTTTTACTATTTTGCCTATATTGATAAAATTATTATTAACATTTTGTGGGCTAGAATTGAAAAATGAACTCGGTACTGTATCGGGAATTGTTCATAAATATAATCAGAGATAAAAGATCACATTGATAAGTTATAGAATTATACGAGGCTAATTGCATATATGAAAGAATGCAACGGGTTGCTTTGTTCGTGAAACACCAAGCTAGGTTGTAGTGAACGATCAGCTGTTGAAGTATCCAGCTTCTAGTGATCATGTCCGTACCAACAAAAAAGAACCTTCAATGATGATGAGAGGAAGCTTGTCAAAACACTATGCTAGTAGTGTAATGCAAATTGCTCTTTAGAGAATTCTCAAACATTAAAGCTTTGTTTGGTATGAAGGATGGAAAGGAGTAAGAATGGAAAATTTGTTAATAAAATGGTTAAGATTCATAATTACTTTCTTACTTTATAGTTTAACCATTAGATTAGCAAATTTTCCATCTCACTCCTTTCCATCCTTCATACCAAGTAGAGCTTAAATAAAAAGATGAGTCAATTTATTAAAGAGGGGTGCCAGAGGCTTCCTTTTATTGGATATGACCTAGCCTTATTCTTAATATGACTCGTGCTTTTGACTATTTGTCTTAAACTTTTTAAATAAGATTCTGTTTGATAAACTAAATTCTTAATATGACTCGTGCTTTTGACTATTTGTCTTAAAAAGTCTAAGTATTGAACTTTTAATACTGGAATTGATAAGTACTGAATATAAATTATAAAAAAACTGTTTGATATTTTTACTGAAAATTAAGTGTTGAATTTAAAAATATTGTTTGATAATAATAAATGTTGGATACCGAAAACTTCATATTTTCACCTTTATAACATTTTTTGAGCCCGTCATCTTCAACATTGAAAAATAACTCTTTCAGGAAAATGTAGTTTAAAAAATAAAATAAAAATTTATTAATTTTTTTCTGCATTAAGTGATAAGCAGGTCATTATCTATTCAACTTTTTCAGCTGTTTTTTGTTGAAAAAATTCAAATAAGTCGTTTTTAAAATCCATTGTCAAACACATTGGAAATATAAGTTCATTTTAAATGCACTGAAATTTTTCAATGCCTTATCAAACAAGGCCTAAGTCTAATTTAATTATGCTCAGTTTAATCTTGCACAAGTTATGTTCTATTATGTGTGACCCTATTAGATTTCTTAACATGTTGGCAAGTAATATAGTATCATAATTAGGGTTGAGTTCATCATTACTTGTTAAACTAATCAATTTCATATTTATACGTTATGGTAATCTAAACAAAAATCATGAACTTCAACTGTTAAGAAAGGTCATTGAAGTTTGACTAACCTATACGCGCTTGGTTTCTCTGCATAATTTTTAGTTTTTTCCATCATTTAGTAGTTCAGTTTAACATTCAGCATGAGTTGGTTTTTACTAGATGTGTTTGATTGCCCTCCCCCCTTTTTTCTAATTGTAACAGTTACCTGGCAGAAAGAAAGATTCTGGATGGGATATCTTTTATTGTACCAGCTGGGAAAAGTGTGGCTATTGTTGGAACTAGTGGAAGTGGTAAGGCTTCAAATGGAAACACACACTTGGTATTTGCTTTGGTGTGTCAAGTATTTGGGTTAAGGGTATATTAAGTCCTTTGTACTTGATGTTTCAGTATACACACAAACACATATATACATTTTGTGCAAGACACTTCGATTCTATATAAATACATAGGAGACTACCATAGTGCCAGACTTAACTTTTTCTTCAATTCTCTACCTTTAGCATGGTATTAGGTCAGGTGTTACCCTTTTCCTTTAACTCATGCCAATCTGAGTGGAGATAAAAGAAATCTCACCTATATTAGATTGGCTAACCTGGGCACATAACCTATTGTTGATTGATTCTAAGTTGGATGCCCATCTAAAATTAACAATATGGAACATAACAATCTTCTGTTCAATGCTCAAACTCCCAAGACTCAATACATGCATAACTTGAGGAAACTATTTCTACTTCGGGTGTATGAAAAGTGTACGGAGCTTCAATTATTTGGTCGGTTATGTGGTTCATGAAATTTCAATATAAAGCATTTGTCTTTTTCGTACTTGCCTTTAATTTTGATTATCAGTCGCTAATTACAGCAACCATATCTAAGGGACTGCTAGCTAATTATGCTTTTGTTATTGAAGCTCTTGTATTATATTATAGTTTAACCATTGATTTAATCAATTTTAAATTTACTTTCAGGCAAGTCAACCATTCTGCGATTGCTCTTCAGGTTCTTTGATGCTCATTCAGGAAGTGTAATAACAAGTACTTTTTTTGAGTTGTATTATAAGTTACTAATGCGTCTTTCCGGTTTTGGGAATTATTAGTTAATGACCTTAACAGTCTTCACAATGAGTATACAAATTTAAATCATATATAAACTCCAAATTGTTATTGGGAAAGCTCTTCTTTTTGCATGCTGGTGACAGCTTGCATGCCATTTCATTTAAGACCTGAAATTATTTATTTGGTCTAAGATATTTAGCATTTTCCTTTTCCAGTTTGACTCACTGGTTAGTTCTCTGTACAGATCAGGATTGATGGTCAAGACATTCGAGATGTAACACTAGATAGTCTTCGACAGTCTATTGGTGTTGTGCCACAAGATACTGTTAGTTCAACTGGCAATTTTTGTGTTTTTTT
>JABEZY010261885.1:0-13018 GCA_013467495.1 Gossypium gossypioides
TTACAAAATAGTCCTATCTAACAACCACACTCAATAATCTTTCATAAAACTTCAAGAATAACTCAAAATAATCAATGGAATATTCTGAAAAATTTGACAATTTTACAAATTAGTCCTCGGGTTAGCTAAATCAAGCTAATACGAGCTCAAAAACAAAAATTACTAAAACCGGACAAAGTTTACTTGCCTATTTGAAGAACCCTAGCTTGGCCGAACCTTAGGTTCTCTAATGGTAGCTTCCTTTCAATTTTTTGGTGAAAAATGAATTGCAAAAGAATATGATATTATATTATTATTCTTTTGTTTTAATCTTATTTGCTTATTTACAATTTTTCCCTTAAAAATTAAATCAAAATTCATACAATTAAGCATCTAGGATCATCCACTAAACATCAAATGGTATATTTTCCATTAAAGACCCATAGTCTTCCTTGCTATAGCTAATTGATAACCTTAACTATTAACACTAACTTCTGCAGCTTTTACGATTTAGTCCTTTTTATTTAATTAACTATCCAAACGATAAAAATCCTTAACCAAAATTTAATACAACACTAATGACCTTGTAAATATTAAATAATTAATATTTACGGACTGACACGTCAGAGTTGTGGTCTCGAAACCACTGTTTTGACACCACTGAAAACGAGTGTTACATCATTTCTATATGTAATTTTTTGAGCACATTGGTTTAAATAAAATTTCATTATTCACTTTAATATCATTTGTATTTGTCCTCAATGGTTTTTGCACGCAAAGCAAAACGTAAACAAATATTGGCTCATTGATTACCTAATATTTCACTAATACTAAGTTGCATTATGTGATCGAATCTTAATGTGAGAAGACAACTTGTATTAGTAGGTAATCTACAAGGTCCATAGTCTGATGAATAGAAATTGATAAATCGGTTAAAAGACTATTATGTCGTCTATCAAGTCCAAATGGGAAGATACCTTGTCTTGGGTATTAGAGTGGTTTACTCCTAGAAGATAAAGACATAGATACTATTGTCTAGACTAACAATACATCGGAGAGGACCTAAGTTGAATTAAACATAAATACGTTTATGAATTAATTCACTTATGACGTTTATAGTGTGGTTTACCTCAATCTTAAGTAAGTGACTAACTTTGTGTGCATGACTCATATACTTTGATGTATTAAGAGCCTAAGTTCAAATAACTAAAGAGCCATAAGTTGGCACGTTAAGCATACAACTTCTGCATAACATAGCTACATATACAATATTGGAATTCATAGTCCAATAAAGGGTAAATGATATCCTCTTATCGGCATTACATGATAAATAAAAAAGTAACGTGGTCACGAATCATTTGTCTAGGGCAAATGGTTACCATGAGATAAAATAAAATTATATTGAGTGAATGAATTCAACCCAAAGAGATTAAGGATATCCTATAAGGGTAACACGCTTATGACAAGGTTATTAGACAAACACTTATCAAGCTACTTTCATAATGGTATATAATAAGTAAGAGTTCATCATGATACTTTAATGGAATGACTCCATGATTAAATAATATTGTAATTAATAGGTGAAAAGCTGAAACTTAATTACAGATTATTTTATCTTTAATTATACATGTTCAATCGGTCACTCTGCTAACTCTATATAACCCTCCCAAAAAAAAAAACAAATTGCATATAGAACTAATACTATGGAATGAATGAAAATGACGACCAAGAGAAATAGATCGCATGTATCACTATCGCGTTCTATGGAATGAATGAAAATGACGACCAAGAGAAATAGATCGCATGTATCACTATCGCGTTTTCTCACTAAGTATAAAAGATGATTCATAAATTAAATTAATTTCTTCGAATTATTATTCAATTGATTGTAATTAAATAATTGAAGTTTTAATTGATAATTAAATTAATTAGTCATAATAGCTTTATTGAATGGGGAAATTCAATATATTTCATCATAAATTCTAATACGACAAAGTTGACATAACTTTAACGAAATTAGAATTTGATTGAAAAAATAATTTAATTTGATAAATTATAAATGTTGGGTAAAAGTCCAGATAACACATATAATTGTACTTGATATACGATATGGGCCCGGAAGCCCATCCCATATAATGAAGGGTGAAAAAGCATAGTCTCCCTTAGAGTTGCCGCTACTCGTGGAATACTGTAGTTTTCTATTAAAATATTCTTATCTAATTACCCTTTGTTCAAGTAAAACACTTGTTCTGTTTCCCTATAAATAAAAACTATGGTATGACCTTTATTACACATGTTATGGAGAAGATTGTTTGGTAGGAAGTCGGGAAATGACTTACACCGCCTTGCAAAAAGCACAAGTAATAATTTAATTTAGGATTTATTACTATAAATTCAATACGGCTCGATTTTATGAAACAAATTAACTTCTATTATACCTGAAAACATTGTTTTACCTTTCTCTTTTTGTTTACATTTTGCTTGTTTTTTTCCTTCTCTCTTCTCCCTTATTTTCTTCCTTCTCCAACTTCTAAACCTAGTCACCATCCATTGTTGCACCACCCTGCTTGCAAGCATCAGTGGTCCTCTCATTAGAATGAAGCTCTCCTCACCCTCTCTTAATCCATTGGTTTAGATTCTCAAGCCAACCATTAAATCCCAAAAATAAAGTTTAGTTCGAACCTTTCTTGGTCCCAATCACTGTTGTTCTCCATCAAATCAACATGGCTTCAAGGTATGTGCTCCTCCTCGTTGGCGACCACCTTCTCACTTAGCGAGTGAACCACCGGTTCTATAAGAACTCAACAATCTAAAATTAGTTTTCTCTTCCCATTTTCTTTTTTAAAAGAGTAGTTTATAACAAAGTAATCTTTAAAAAATTAAATTATTTGATTTAAAGATGTTATACAAATATTCAAATAAAGATATTATATAAAAATTTTAAAAATAAAAGTAACCTCAAAATATTATTTACTAATACATATAACAAATTATTTGAGTACACTTTCAATTGAATTGGTGTCATATACAAATGATTTTTTAGTAAATTTTCAATTGAATTGGTGTCCGTGGATTGAAAGTGAACTTTGAACTTCACTAATCCATAAATAAGATCGATCGACTTCCATGATTCAATTTCATCACACATACACACAAGTCTTGTCAAAATAATAATAATGTGGTAACATATTATTTGGTATTTGAGTTAGACCTAAATATTTAATTTAATACTTAAGTTTTTTTATAAAAAATTTGTACTTAAGTTTGGTTTCAATATTCAAAACGGTATCTGAGTTTTTTCAATTTGATACTTGAGTTTTTTTTTATCTCAATTAAGTACTTGAGTTTAGTTTCAATATTTGATTTGATGTTTGAGTTTTTGTATCCAATTAAGTACCTATGTTTTCTTTTAATAGAGCACACATGTCAAATATTCACTTGACCACTTTTGTGGGTGAAGGTTACCCGAAAATTGAAAATTTTTGTTCTAGAACTCTTAAATTTTATAAATTTATATGTTAATATATGCTAAAATTATAACTTGACTCTCCAAAAATAATAAAATTTCAAATTAGATCTAAAAACTGTTAAAATATAAGCTAATACAATAATGAAATGATATTTTAGCTTCATAGAAATATATAACATAATTGCAATCCCCTGCCTCGAAATTTTTTTTGGCTTTGCCCTTGGGCCACTTGATATCATTTTATTTGAGTATCAAATTGAATATTAAAATTTCATTTTAGACACCCAAAATAAAATGTTTGTAATTTAAGCATCCATATTATATAGTTCAATCGTTTTGGTAGTCCCTGTTAAATTATGTAGTAGAAATCTTCATGACATTTTTCTTTTTTATGTGATTAAAGTAAAATCCATGTCATTATTATTCATAAAAATTATAATTTTAGTCCTCAAACTTTTAATTTAATGTAAATTAGGTAAAATCCTTAAAAATTTGAGACATTTGCGGAACATTTACAAGAATGCCGGCCGTCCCCACTGCTGGTCAAGTCTTCTCTGAGGATGTTGCTGACTTTTCCATTGGGCTTCTCATCGAAGTTCTCCAATGAATGTCAGCCAGTGACTAATATATATATATTTTTTATTTTTAATACCTAAAATGAAAATCTTTTATAGTTAGGTGACTATGTGTGTAATTTACCATAATAATAATAACCTTCCCCGCCCTCTCACCGTATCCGATTCGTTGTGACTTGTCAGATTGTGACTGTAAAGTTGTCTCAGGTAGGATCAAAAAGAGTTCAGGCCAACGCATAGCAACGCACCATAAAATCCCACCGCTACGCCTCTCTCTTGACTGAGAGAAATGGAGGCATTATTGGTGAATTACGTTGAGAAAAGCCTGGAGCAATACATGCGAAGAAACGCCGTTTTCCTCTGCGAACGCCTCTACGCTGAGTTTCCTTCCGAGGTTTCCTCTTTATTTTCCATTCTTCAATTGTTTTCCTTTTCTTTTATTCTATTTGTTCTTGGAATTGAATCGAAACTTTAAATGTGTTATTTTTCCTGTTACTGTAGGTGAATTTACAATTATTGGCTAGATGTTACTTGAATAATAATCAACCTCACTCTGCATATTACATTCTTAAAGGTACTACTTTTCTTTAACATTTTCGTTTCTCTTTTTAATGATGTTAGGGAATGATACTGGGATTTTGAATTGATGTTTGTGTTTATTTGTCCTGATTTCAAGGTATGCAAATGACTCAGTCTCGTTACTTGTTTGCAATTGCGTGCTTAGAAATGGATCTCTTTTGTGAAGCGGAAGCTGCATTGCTGCCTGTTAAAGATCTATGTGCTGAGGTATGTGATCACCTTTTGGAAGTCGATTATAATGATGAAAAGGGTGGTTTGCGGTATCTGCTTATTGGTTATTTATTTGAATTTCATGATCATATTTGTTGTTACATGCATGTAGGTTCCAAATGGTGCTGCTGTGCAATATCTTCTCGGCATTATTTATAGGTTTTTTCTGCCACTTGCTTTTTATGTTTTATGTTTCTTCTCATTTTTCCAAGCTTTATGGTAGTACTGGTAATGTAAGCCTAGCATTCATTGCAGTGTTCTCTTTCACTAGATTAGTGGCTTTCCTTGACTATACAGTTTCGATGGGAAAGTAACCCTGAAATCAGAAAATTCCCTTCCTAATTTCTTCCAAGGAGAATTGGATGGACAGCACATTTTCCTCCTAATTAGTTGGGAGAACTTTCAATTTTACTTCGAATGATAAATTTTTTTTACGTTAGATAAACCAACCACTGTTGGCTTGTAATTGAATTAGCATTCCTGACTAATCCACTTACACTAATTACTGAGCTAGTTTGTTCACGTGCCAAGTTTATAGCCATGAATCATACTGAGTCTAAGCTGTTCGAGAGAGGCCAGGTTTATTCATACAGAATTGGCATTTAATACTATGTTATACTTTCCTTTTCATTTGGGCAGGATGTTACTTGTGTTGGCTTGCTATAGTCTCATTGTCATTCTCTCTCTTCACTACAATATCTTTGTTCTGTATTTATTTCTCCACAGGGACACTGATAGGAAGAACAAGTCTATTGAACACTTCAGGAAGACTTTGTCAATTGACCCTTTGTTTTGGGCAGCATACGAGCAACTTTGTATGCTAGGTCAGTGATTTTTGTACAGATTAAGTCAGAAAGATTACATAATTTTAAGCTTTGGCCTTATTCTTTTTTCTTCTTCTTGTAATATAAACAAAATTTCCCTTAGAAAGATAAGAAAAAGAATAAATACTTGTGCAGAGTCTGTGTAGTGTTACAATTAACTTATAGCTATAATTTTCAGTTGTAGGTATCTATCTGCATAATCATTAATTAACATGTTGTTGACAAGGCTTAAGTGTATTTATTTCAGGTGAGGCAGAGGAAGCTGCTGTTTGCTTTGGTGATGCAACTGTTCCTTGTGTTCAAGAGCATTACCTAGGCAATGCATCAAGTTGTTTACTAATAACTGATACTGATCATAGCTCGGATTCTTCTCAAAGATTTGGCTTAGAATATTTGAGTCGAAGCCATTTAAAACAAAGGGAAGGGAACAATATCAGAGATATATGTGAGAATAATCATGGAGGACCTATTTTAACAGGAGCTGTTAGGCAAAGTAAAAACAGCTGTTGCAGTACATCATTTTCAAGTACTCCTTCCCCTGTTCCCACACAAGTAAGTCATTTTTGGGTAATTAAATAGTTAATCTATTTGAATTGTTGTGAAATACTTATTTCATATCCTTGTACTAGCTCTAACTTGTTTAGTGATTTAGCATCGTGTGCATGTAGGTTTACATGTATATTATATTTGCTTAGTTGATTTACTGCATCTTTTTTTATACTTAATCTGGTGATCATATTCTAGGCAAGCAAGCTTGTCATACATAGTCTTGCTCTGTTCAACTTAGTAGCATATTCGGATTTTAGGACTACTATTTGCAGGCTCTTGGAGGCAATTCTTCAAAAGCAACTTGGTTGAATGCTTTGGATGCATGCAAATTATTTCAGGGCATTCTTAACCATGATTTTCAGAATATGACATTGTAGGTAAAATGAAAATATTTTAAATTTAGAATTGATATTAGCAACTTTTAACAGAGACATTGGGATGCAGAAAAGATTTATCCGTTCACATGCAAGGCATTATTGATTTTATAGTTTCAAAGATATATCACTTACACAGCTTCACGTTTGCAAAGAAGATGGCAGCATTTATCTACTCATTCAAATTGCATGTCATGAGAAGCCTTGGCTGATTCAAATTATAAATGATCTAGTTACTTGAAATTTGACACATTTGCTTAAATCCTTGTATGGTTATTTACAATGCATGTAGTAATAGACTAACAGCAGCTGGTCTCTGCTGCATCAGTTATGTTCTTACTTTTTCATATGCATATGTTATTTATCTGTATCCATGTTGAACATGTTTCTGAGATCTGTGTTTTCACTCTTAAGCTATCAGATGTGGCTCCACCACCTCTAGTTAGAAACATACATCTTCGTCAAAGTGAAGACTCTCTAAGATCTAGTACTCAAGCTCGAAGGAAATTTGCTTGTGATAATGAATCAGCACAGGTTGTGTTTACGCATTTATCTATGACAATGTCTCTATTACCTCCTTTAGTTTTAATAGTAATTTCCATTTGTTTGTTAAACATAGGCTCAACCATTCCTAATAAATTTTACTGTTACATTCTTTAGGAGTCACGTTTCTCCTATGCTTGCATCATGAACATTGCATGTAATGCAACTTGTGTTGATAATATTGAAGTCATAATCTTACATCATCTAATATAATTAACTAATTATCTCTATATGTCATTTTGTCGATGAAGAAAAAATCTAGATATCTAGGATTGCCCTTGACATTAAAAAGTCACCCTCTCTTTTGCTACACATACAGGATTTGCCCTTTTGACATCAAAACCTTTTTGTCTTGTTGAGAGCAACCTTTAAAATAATTCAAATCCATTTATGTATTTAATAAATAAAATATTACGAGCGAATGTATGTTTTTTGTGTATGGGTTTGGTAGGGGTTTTGCTTTCAGCTTGCTGAATTAGGAAAGAAGTATATTCAGAAAATGATATGGCTATTGGGCAGTGGTGTGGGGACTGTTTATCCCTAAGTTGTAAGGCCACTTGTTCCTCTCTATGGATCCCTTAAACCTAAGTGAGAATCTTACTAGTTTTGTTAACCCCTACTCTCCTTGTTTTCTGATTTTCTTTCAGATGCTAATTATTTTTCCTCTTTATTATATTGAGCTTGTTTTGTCTGTTTGCTTTCAGTTCTTGTATCTTATTTTATTATATTTTGGTTGTATTGAAACTTGGAATAAGGTGCTAGTGACTGCAGGATGATGGTTGAACGGAGTGTTTTTGTTTTGTGGTTTTGTATGGACTCAGACTATGCCGTTAATTTTACTTTTACATCAACATTCCGAACTCGTAGGAATGAAATCTTTAATTGTCTTTGTAATTTTCTAGCCTTTTGCTTGTTAGAATCTACTTTAGGCTTATATATGCACTTTTCTGTTGCTTCTTAGGGGCGTTTCTTCCAGTTTAATTGTTTTAATTTTTCTATTATTATTTAACATTGCTAAAGTACACCATGCTTCTCCCCTTAATTTTTTTTTCTAAAATGTGCTGCCTCTTCTGTTATGACTCTGAAGATTCGTGGCAGTTTATTTTTCGATTCAGGACTTCGTAGAAGTGCTAGATTAGCTGCAGGGCAGAGAAGCTTGAACACCTCACAAGGATCAGAAAATAAAGCAAAAAGTTTGCACGCTTCAACTAAATTAAGCTCTGAGACTTGCTCTTCAACATTTTGTCAAGGTCAATTTCTTTTATTCAGTTCCTCTTTAACAAAATATTTGATTGATTAATTATGGTTAGTTTTTATTTTATATGTTAGACACATTTAACTTCAGGCATAGCTGTGAATTTAATTTGATATGTTGCATAATGTCAAAAATATTCATGATGCATTTTTTATTGCATTTTTAAATTCAAACACTTTGATGTCATTTGTAGGGAAATTGATGGAAACTTATGAGGTTTCTGTATCAGAGTTCGGAGCAACTTCATCATCATTATCTTCGACAACTGATGTTAAATCCATTCAGCATGAGATAGAAAATACAAAACTGAGCAGCTTTATCTCAGATAGTGCAACAATTAAATCTGGTATCTCAGATACAATGAAACTCCTGAGAACTCTTGGGGAGGGCTATAGGCATTTGTGTATGTTTAGATGTAAGGTATTGCTCCGTCAACTAAAACATGTTTTATCCTAAATAGTGAGCTTGAGTGCATATTTTTATAATGTAGAAAAATGATTGGGGATACTTTCTTATTGATGTTACAGGAAGCTTTAAATGTCTATCAAAAGCTCTCACCAAAGCAGTATAATACAGGCTGGATTCTTTCCCAGGTGATTGTGTTGTACCTGAGCTCTCCATTTTGTGAATCTATATTTTGTTTATATCTGCTGGCTTTTGAAAGGGAGTAACAAGTATTTTAGTTCCTTGAGAATGGTAAACTGAAAATTTCTTTTCTGGTTTGCTTTCATCCTTGCTTAGAAGTTGTAGTATTTCATTGCAAATTTCAAGTTCTTGAGACATTGAAATATTTTTTATTTTAGGTTGGGAAAGCATATTTTGAGCTAGTAGATTACTTAAATGCTGATTATGCCTTTAGTCTTGCGCGCCAAATATCTCCTTACAATCTGGAAGAGATGGATGTATACTCCACAGTTCTTTATGTGAGTTGTATTTAACCATGTTTTATCTTTGAGATAGATCATTCATTGATTGCCACTTCAATGTATATATTAAAATGCAAATTTATTCAATTTTATATGCAATTTGAAACCCTTTAGTTTCTGCCTTCTACTCAAAGTAAGAAACTGCTCCATGTTGCCAATTTATATTTCATTCTCCTTCTGAAACCTTATCTTTTGCAAAGTTATTATCTTTCTGAGGTGCAGAGTTAAGTAATCTCCAGTCCAGAAATAACTACCAAGTTTATAGAGGGGAGAATTTTATAGGTTGTGACACCCTTGAATCTTTGATTTGATAAGAAATCATTTGACAACAAAAACCACTTCCCTCCTCGTCAGTTATACTTGATTTCATCGCAAATATCAGACCTCAAGTTGTTTTTTTTTAGAAACGCCCATATTTCTACAGAGAAAAGCTTCAGGATTTTTATGGCAAGGATGGAAAGTTGACTTAATGATGGCTAACCTAAAATAAAGGAAAGGAGGTTATGCAGTCTGGTTGTTGGATAGAAAAAATGACTTTCTGCTGGACATAGTTTTATGAGCTCCATTTGTGGGGCAGAAAAAAAAAGATGATATTTTGATATTTAGTTACTTTTGTCTGCATTTACCACATGTTTTATTTTTTCTTTGCAGCATTTGAAACAAGATATGAAATTGAAATACTTAGCTCAGGAGATGATATTAGTTGATCGTTTTGCTCCACAAACATGGTAACTTCAATAGACCTCTATGATCCTGTAAAATAGTTAAAATAATGTTATTTTTAACCCCATGCATGTCTGAGCTAAGCATTTTTCAGCTGTTTTTGTTCATATTTATTCCCAAGTATTTCTTCCTTTCTGATTTTCTGTTGTAATTGAAGATGACTACCTTGTTTGGACCATTAATTTTCTTGTTCATTATCTACAGTCAAGAAAACATGTTTCAGCAATCTGTGTGTGTTTCTTTTAGGGGGTGCAGGGAGTGGTTTGTGGTGGTGTTAATAGGACTAGAAGTTTATCCGTTGGATAAAGTGCATTTCTATTGTATTCCTACATCCTCAAACTACATTTTATCAAATGAATTTGTCATGCATGATGGTTTTAATTATGGAATGCCTAATGCAGGTGTGCTATTGGGAACTGCTATAGTTTGCAGAAGGATCATGAAAGTGCCCTAAAAAGTTTTCAGCGAGCTGTGCAGCTGAATTCTAGATTTGCATATGCTCACACTCTTTCTGGTCATGAGTATGGTCTTACACTTGAGAATGTTTTTTAGACTCATCTCGATTAATTGAAAAACTTAAAGAAAAGAAAAAGGGGTTCTGATCAAGTGATTGTTTCAGGTATGTTATCATGGAGGACTATGGAAAAGGAGTGGAGTGCTACCAGACATCTCTTCATGTTGATGCAAGACATTATAACTCCTGGTATGGGCTTGGGATGATCTATCTCCTCCAAGAGAAGTTTGAATTTGCAGAGCACCATTTTCGCCAGGCTTATCAGATAAATCCTCTTTCATCAGTTATCATGTACTATTTAGGAACCACTTTAGAAGCATTAAAGGTTTGACCACTTCTATATTATCATTCTATACCTATCATTTTTTGCTACCTTAGGACTCCGTGACTACAATATGTTCTTATCATTGAACAGTTGTCCAATGCTCAAACTGTGCATCTTACAAATGTTTGATCTGTTTAAACATTATATGTCTATGATACTGGCTGGCCCCTATTGGCCTTTTTTGTTGCTTGTGATATTGACAACTGTTAGAACTTCTTATGCATCTTCTCTAACGAGCATTTAAGTTTATCCCCTTAATAAGCCGTAAATCAAATATGTAATGTTTAAAAGATAGAAGTATTGAACTAGTGGAGTCTTGTTTTTCTATGCTTGTGCATTTTTTCATTTTGCAGAGGAGTGAGGAAGCTTTGGAGATGATGGAGAAAGCTATTGTCATTGACAATAAAAATCCACTTCCAAAGTACAGCAAAGCAAAACTGCTGGTGACACTTGGAAAGTTGAATGAAGCTTTGGAAATTTTGGAGGAACTCAAAGAGTGCACCCCTCGTGAAAGTTGCATTTATGCATTGATGGGTGCAATTTATAAACGGAATAAAAAGTATGATAAGGCAATCCTTCATTTTGGAATTGCTTTGGACTTAAAACCATCTATAGTTGATGTTGCTAAAATAGAGGTAATGTTCATCATCCTCTTCTTTCTTAAGACATCAATGTGGCTTGTTTCTGAAATGTTGCTTTCCTTGTTTCATCCACTGGTGTGCATAGCAATTCAAATTATATAAATTATTTTCACAATTTTAATCAACTTATACCTGTTCAAAGCCTGAACATATTTAATGACCACACTCCATTCCAGTGTTAGGTTCATATTCATATCATTTTTTGGTCCAACCATATTGCAGAAGGTTATTAATGCAGCATATTTTACCTTCTAATCACTGGTATAACATATTATACATGTAATGAAATAGGGAACCTAGTTGTATGAAATGATTTTTCTTATTTCTTCATATCTCCAAATTTCCCTTTTTCTAGGGCATGTTTTATTTTTTCCTTTTGCATTTTTTATATACGATGTGAATGAATGAAGTATGATCCCTTCTCTAATTCTATTCTTGTGACCATAATAACGTTGATCATTGGTGGAATCCTTCTGGTTGACTGATACGGTCTTTTCTTGCAAAGATGAGACTTCAAGGTGTTTTTTCTATTGGTTATGAATCTATAAATGGTCATCTGATTGAGCCCCTTGTACAACAGTCAATGCCCTTGGGGATGAAGTTGGATTTTTATGAATCCAGAAAGGATTAACTTTCATATTGTAATAACACGTTATGAACATTTCCAGGGAATCAATCATCTGATCCCTTCAGGCAGAGTGTGCTGCAGTCCTAGAACACTTACAGATACCAATTAACATAATACTATTATTACCAGGAAATAAGTATTGTACGTGGTATTCTGTTTCTGACCATTCTGTGTAAATTGTTATTTATGGGGCAGGCTGCCATCGAAAAGTTAATTATACCGGACGAAATGGAGGAGAGCCTGTAGCAATTTGTCCATGGTCTCGGAGTGAACTTGATTGAATGCAGAGTCCCTGTTGTCTGAGGTACTTGACATGCTACGCGATGTGGTTGTAGATGTCTGGAAGACATCTACAGACGAGCTTCATCCCAAATTGATCAGGAAGTGAGTAGCAGTTTAATTTATGCTCCGTGGCTTCGGGGACATCTGATAAAATTAGAACAATACAGAGTTTAATTTATGCTCCAAGCTTAGTTATGAGTAAACCTGGGACTAGCTTGATTTCCATTTATATTTCATGCCTGCAATGCACATATTGTTTTGATCAACAATGAGTTGTTCAATAGCCTTTAATCCCAAATGTGGTTTTTTGCCTTTTCAATAGTAATCAATAGCTTGGGATAAACCTTGTCTCACAGATAAAGTTTTCTTGAACATGATGCTTCTCATCATGAAATACATGCTTGACTTTTACCTAGATATTAATAATTGAATATTTATCATCCGTGTAGATTTAGACATTTAAATTTGCTTAACTTTTACATGAATTGGATTTAGGTATCGAAATATAAATGATTGTGAAATAAAATTTAAAAATTGACCTCAAATTCGGATAGTCAGTGGATTTAGATATTCTAATAATATATTGCAAGAAATGTAACTTTCCGCACTATAAAATATAACT
>JABEZY010262090.1:0-10113 GCA_013467495.1 Gossypium gossypioides
TGGGTGATGTAGCCTTGGTACATTTGGTGCCTTGTTGATATGTGTTAATTTGATAATGTGTCAAAGCATATTTGAATGGCCAAAGTGATATATGATGAATTGACCTCAACATGGTCAAGTTATAGTATGTTTTGGAAAGGTTTTGAATCTAATATGGTATGTTGGTTATATATCAATTATGTTATGTTTTGGCATGGAAATAAGTTAAGTGATAATTGGTTAAATATGCACATGTATAGGTGTCCGTGTTTGATGAAATTAGCCATTATGCTTGGCTTGTATATATGCTTATTTGGGTGATGAAATGGTTGCTATGGTATCATGTATATTTGGTACTTTTGATGGTTGTTATTTTGGTGTTGTGGTGTTTAAATGATGGAAGTTGGTATGGTAGTTAAAATAGGTATGGCATGAGTTATTCTTTGTGATGCTAGAATGTGTTTAAAGGAAATGTTGGTTGGTATGAAATGATAAACGAAATGTTGGTTGGTATGAAATGAGATGGATATCAAGTTGTTAATGGCTAGTTTGGTAGCCTTGCATGTATTTGGCAATTTATAAATTTATTAAGGTAAATGGTAGATGTGGATATGGGCTTAATGGTAATTATTGAGCATGAGAATGGTATGTGAACATTATGGTTAATATAGTATCTAAGTTGTTCAACTAGTTGATTGAATTATGGTTGAACTTAGTAAGTGTTTAATTAAGTTTGGTTGTTGATATTGAGGTGTCATTTTGGCATATGGTTGAATGGTTAGTTCTTATAATCTTTAAGCTTTTATATGCACATGTAGGGTGTGTTTTAAATGCATGATTATAGGTACATTTGGGTTGTGCAAGTGGCTGGTCTTTGGGTGAGAATAATGGCTTATAAATAGCCTATTTTTCGTCCACACGGCCAGAGACACGGATGTATGACTTAGCCGTGTGTCTTTTGTAGCTTCAAAGGGTTGCAAGTCAGGTTGTTACATGGCCTGGCACACGCCCTGGCACACAGGCGTGTGGGGTCATTTTGAAGCGTACACGGCTTGACACACAGGTGTGTGGCTTGGTCATGTGACCCAAGTCAAAGAGTTACACGGGAACGGACACAGACTGCGACATGGCTGTGTCTCCCTACTTCAAATGTCCACACGGCTTGAGACATGAGCGTGTCTCTCAGCCGTGTGAGTTGCACGACCTAGCCACACGGTTGTGTGACCCTTGCAGTTTCGAAAAATTCATCTTTTCCCAAAAAATTCTAAATGTATCCAATTTAGTCCCAATTCGTTTCTAATGTGTTTTTAAGGCCTCGAGGGCTCGTATAAGGGACTATATACTTGAGTTTGAATAATATTGCTATGATTTATGTTATGTTTGTATGTGTTGAATGGATGTTTGTTATATGATGTTAACTTTTGGTAATACTCTGTAGACCTAATCTGACGACGGATACGGGCTATGAGTGTAACATTTAGTGGTATCAGAGCTATGATTTAGTCAATTCTCGGACTGAACGTAACATGTGTGAAGCCTAGAGATATATGACATTATATAACCTATGATAGTGTAATATCTCTTGACTCTAATATGATTTCTTTCATTTTTAGATAAAGATGCTTTCCAAGTGAGCAAATTCCGATAATGCTGAATGCGATACTCAAGTATCTGAGTAAAAATGTTTCTAAGGATGATTAGAAAACTCATAAAGGTACGAATAAAGGTTTTATAATATATATACTAATGATGAAATTTTATGTTATGAGTATTTATATGAGAGTCAAATTGAGAGGTTTTACAACGTTCACCCCCTCACCTGTACTGTCTTATACAACGAAATTCACAAGATTTATATTGATCAAGCTTACAAGTATGAAACTGAAGAGTTTAGTGGTTGAATGATTAATAATGCGGTTAGAGTTAAGAATGGGCTAGCAAGTAAATACGGTTCTAGAAGAGATATCAGATTTTTCTAAAGATCATTAGGGATACGTAATGGCGTTGCTAAGGAAGAAGTTGTTCATGAGTAATCGACTTATTCAGGTATGGTATCTAAAGAACATATTAACCATAATTTCTTATGAATTTATTTCTTTAGTGAATGGGATAATGTGGGATTATTAATGACTGTAGTAGTCAGTAGAATAATGTTTGAATTGCAAAGATATCTGAATGTAGTGGTTATAGTCGAGTATCTTATGACAGCCTCTTTGGGGAATTCTATATGTTCTTTTATCTTCAAAAATATATGCAATTGTTCATCTTCAGATGTGATTCTTATCATATGAGAACGTTAGCTAACCATAATGTTAGGTGGGAGTATTGTTAGGCTGGTTGATTTATCATCGGCATTACTCTATCTTTTTTTGGCATTCTATTCCATTATGTTTGGTAGAAAATTCGACGATAAGACTCATATGATGTTATTTTCTACTTCTACTGGTGGTTGCTCTGAATTATATATATATGCAATTTATGTTGTCTCTGCTACCATAGATACCAATGGGTATGAGTGATATTCTTCTTCTAGATTTTCTCTGGGGTATCATCAATCTCTTTATCATTCAATATGGGTTGTATTCTCAGATATTCAATTAAGCTCCACATCTTGGATTTCATTATCTCGGTTTTCTTCTCGTTCTTATTGTTTAATCTATTAAATATGGTTCATCTACAAGGGTTTTCTTCTCGTTCTTATTGTTTAATCTATTAAATATGGTTCATCTACAAGGGATATTCATTGGTCGGAGATAATTACATCTATTACGATTATAATTTCTAGTTCGATTATAGGAGCACGGTGATACAAATCTCAGGTTTTTAGAGGTTGTGTTCCTGTACTGGTTGTTACTGGAACTACGTTCGGTTTTTCTCTTTTGTTCGAAGTGCACTATTAATGTTGAGGTATTGTTCTATCTATACGGTTGAAATGTCGATCTTATTATAGCACTATGGTTATTAATCTATCTGATGGTTGTGGCTCCTGTATGGTTCAAATTTCCAATGTTAATAATTGAAATTGTTTCGTTATATATCCTATTTCTAGCTTTCATGAAAGGGATAGGTAACGACAAAAGTATAAATAGTGGAAGATCGAGCTTAAACTTTTATATTAGTTCTCATCCCTCAGGTAATCTCGATTTATGTCAACGAGTTAAAATATGATGTTATGTTTCATTTGAGTTAATGCAATTTGTAGAAATCTTTTATTGGTATTCTAAGTAAATTATGATAGATTGTATGTCTAGGTTGTCTTGACAAGAAGAAGAATGGATTATTTTGAAATGTTATTATCCGATAGATAAAATCGACTCAGTTGTGTTAATCAGAGCGGGTTTTTCATTTGAAAGTTAATTGAGTTATACGTATTTGAGTTTATCTTCAGGTCAAGGAATAAATTTTGTGCATTCACGGGTAAATAGACGGACAGTCAAAATGAGAGATTCATATTCTAGAAGACATGATACATAAATATATCTATCAAATCAGTTCTAATCGGAAAATGCCATTATGGGTTAAAGTCGTCTCGATAGTTGAAGCTGTCGCGCTTGGGTTAGATGATATTGTTTGACGCTTTCCATGTACCCTTCGAAATGGCCTCACACGCTCGTGTGCCAGGTCATGTGCTAGACTGTGTAACTGCCAGACTTGCAACCCTTTGAAAGCTACAGGGGACACACGACCATGTGTCATGCATGGTTGAGACACACGCCTGTGTCTCTGGTCGTGTGGACGAAAAATAGGCCATTTCCAAGCCATTTTTCTCACCCATTCATGCACATACCTACAATCAATTTACCACATATAAACAAGCCTTCAAGTTGCACTTAAACATGCATAACTAAGCTAAATCAGTATGGCATATAATCATACAACAAATATGCCCAAAGGGCACCTCAATCACAACAACTAACAATACTAAACATGTCAAAGACCTATTTATATTAAGCATCATAACTTATTATAAACTAAGCTAATTCACATAACATACTTGAAGTATTCAAGTATCATCATTTGGCACCAAAAGATTTATACATTTTCTACTTATATATGTTCTAAAAGATTTACCTAATTATGCACACAAGTTCAACTATTTTTTTACTAGCAACAAGCATAACATATTAACTTCCAATATTCACATCCATACAAAATATCTAAGTACTAAAGACCCTTCCTAATACATGCCGCTTAAACCAACTAGCAAGAACCAAAATAACTACCGAGATGTTGATAATAGTGTGCGAGCTTTCGAGTCGATCCAATCAAAGCAACAATTCCAAAGGTTCTACAAGAATAAATCAAACTAATAAGCATTAGAAAGCTTAGTAAGTTTGGTACTAGTTTCATTTATTAATCAATTGAAACGATCAAATTAATGTCAATTTACATTACACCAGCACAAAGCCTGCTAGGCACAATGCCCGAATATCACTGGTACAAAGCCTGCTAGGCACATAGCCCGAATAACACCGACACAAAGCCTGCTAGGCACATAGCTTGAATATCATCGGCACAAAGCCTGCTAGGCATATAGCCCGAATAACACCGGTACAAAGCCTGCTAGGCATATAGCCCAAATATCATCGATACAAAGCTTGCTAGGCATATAGCCTAAATATCATTGGCACAAAGCCTGCTAAGCACATAGCTCGAATAACACCAGCACAAAGCCTACTAGGCACATAGCCCAAATAACATTATGTTTCTATTTCATTAAACATAACTAAATGAAATTCATGAATTAACCAATAATGAAATAGAGTGAATATTCAATAAAATTAATAGTAACCATATAACGAACTTACCTGGATTGTTTAGTTTTAAGTGGTAAAATGAAAAAAATACATTTAGGGTTAAATCCTTAAAAATAGTTTTAAAATGGTTCACAAATCGCTTCTGTAATAAGATTAGATAGTTATTAGTTAGAATTGAGGTGCTACAAGGTTGGGGTGTGATTTGAGGTGGTTTTGTGTTAAGAATCACTTTTGTGGCTAATGTGTCGCTTCGGGTTTGGGTCAGTCTATTTCGGTCGAGTTTGGGGTGTTACATATTGGACAATCATGGGCACATCTACTCTACGAATATGTCACTTATGTGGATTTCCATTTATGTTAAATAAGCTTACTATTCATGCTTTCGTGTAGCGTCCAATACCACATGCACCCTTTTTCTACGTATTCTTTTCCTTGTGCTAGCTTCTGATCCTCGGTTCCTGAAGAACCAAAATTTTCCTATATATTCAAATCCCCTCATCTAAGCTATATAAAAATATCACCTCTTAACCCCCCTCCTTGTATGAACACATAAGTGTCCTTCCACAAGGTCACGTTATGACTGAAACTCAAAGATCACGTTAGCCATGACAATGGCATAATAAAATGTTTAGAAGATTCCTCTTTAAAATTTCCTTGAAAAATACCTTTTTAATACTAGGTAAAACTGAATTTAGTTTATATCTTATCTTTGGTAAAACTTAAGTATTGTGATTATTTAAAATGTCGTAATTTATCTAAGATATCGCAGAGGACAAATTTCTAAATAAAAAATTCATTATTTGTTTTGAAAAAATAAATTAATCATACAACTCTTAAAAATAGTAGTCTTGTAAATAGATGTGTGGAATTTTGAAAACATAATATAGAGTATTGAAAATCGTCCTTATTGAGTTTAAGTTTGGTCACAATTATGAAAATCCATCGTAAACTATTAATTTCTCAAACCATTTAAACATTAATTTTTTTAAATCCAAATCATGCAAAAAGATTTCCAAATCAAATTCGAGTCTCAAAACCAAACCAAAATCCCAAAATTAAAAGTCCATAAACAGACCCCAAAATATCAAATACCAATAACAATAGAGTTCACTGAAAAATGACTAAGGGTACCTCTGTAGCCGAGCCCATCCTAGCTTCGATTATCTAAAAATCAGAATTAAAAAAGGGAGTGAGCTTTAAAAAGCCTAGTGTGGGTCTCCAATAATAATATTTATAGAAGAAACTCAAATCAACATTAATTTAAACATATCATAGCTTATGAATTATTCAATCACAAGATCAGATATAGCAGAACGCATGATGACAATGTCAATGCAATACTTTTCAAAAAACGATGTAGATTTTAGAAATCAGTTCCTACCCTACTCTGCTACAAACCATTAAGAGTTCCCAAGAACTCATCCATCCAATATCATACCAATAATGTGGATCAATCACCAGATAGTGTAGTTGTGCTGCCAAAAATAGAATAGTGTGGTTGAACCACCAGATATTTGCAGATTTACTGCAAGATATACAATAATGTGGAAATGCCATGAAAAATTTGTAGATTTACTGCCAAATACTTCCTCCGTACATTTTTCCCAGCCCATCTATGTGTTATGGCAACAAAACAATTTTTTTAGTAGCATGCTTTACATGTGAATCAAAATATTAGAATATGGCATGCTTAACATGCGAATTAGATATCATACTTTTACACATAATTTCACAATGGCATGCTTAATCATTCAAATCAGAATATCATAGTAGTGCATGCTCAACATGCATATCCGTAGATCAAATTTAGTAACATATATTATTTTCAAATAAATCGGAATATCATATTTTTATGAGCCAAATGTCACATGACATGAGTAATGGAAATAAGATATTAACATATATCACAGAATCATCCAATAAACCAATCACATCATTAGATCTCAGAGTTTCAGATTTACTTACTTGTTATCCTCGTTTATCGATTTTTACTGATCTTTAGGAATACACTTGTATTCGTATATACACAAATTTCAAGAATCAAATATCCATAAACAATACACTTAAAAATACTTCATTATTATTTAATCATTAATATCGATTATTATCAATGATGTCCCCACACTTTAGATCTGATGGAATAGATCCCGATTCCACTTCGAAAGAGATGAACCCTATCTCTTGAGTCACTATGTTTGATCACATATACATGTTAGTATCGATCTAATGAATAAATAATGACCCTTCATAAGAAAATAGTGGTGATTTGGCAATACTTACAAAATAGTGTGATCAAATCGCACACTGTCACGAATGGGTGGTGATTTTGGGATTTTCGATTAACTCTTCAATAAGGCACGAAAAGGAGTGATTAGTATTATTCTAATATAAAAATAATATTACGTGAACATAGCATGAGCAAAAACCTTTCATACTTACAGATATAATGGAGGAGAAAGCTTGAAGATAAATCCTAATAAACTGATAAAATAGAGGAATTAGGCTCTATAATTGCAAAATAGAAATGTTTAGAGAAAATAATTCGAAAAATGATCTTTAATATTTTAAAAATCAAATTCAAGAGTTTACATAGATGATTTTTGGAAAAAGGAGAAGAAAAGAAGAAAATTGAGAAAAATCAGAGGTAACACGGCAGCAACTTGATGGTGGTGTGGCAATGGCGATGGTGGAGGTAGGGTGGTGGTGTGGCTACTGCGTGTGGTGGAGGAGGGGAAGAGATTAGAGGAGAATTGGCTTCAAAGGTGGTCACAAATTAAAAAAATACCGAAAATAGGTGGAGAAAGGGTGGTGGACGACAAGAGAGGAGAGGAGAAGAAAATTGGGAGTATCAAATTAAAAAATGGGGTTTAAGGAGACCTAGGGCTGGCCATGAGTCGTCAAAGGCTCACTTTGGGTAAGTTTGGGGACAAGGGGAGTAAAAAGTGGATTGTGAGTAAAAGTGGGAGTGAAAAGGGGCTTTTTGAGGGCAAGTTGACTCAAACAAAAAGGAAGGAGAATCTCTCCCTTTAATGCAATGTTTGGACGACAAAAGGGGCAGTTGCTGTTCTAGAACGGTCAAAAATTCTGGCTAGGAAGAAAAATAAAATAAATGGGAGTTTGGGGGTTTGAAAATGGGACCTCTAGGATTTAATTAACCATATTAAACCACTAGACCATTTTACTCTTGCAATTTAATAAATAAAATCTAGGGCGTGACACGGGTTTTCTCTAGTCACAGTTTTCAACAAGTACCATATTGGAGGCAAATCATAATATCATGTCCCTTCTTTAGTTTTATATACAGCATCCCTCCGATACCTCCTTTCACCCATCTTGATACAAAGCTTGTGCACCAAGGAAGGAGTACTCATACTGTATGTTTATATATACCAGGTTTTCTGGGCTTGCTTAACTGTAATTAACCATACATACATCAACTCTTGCAATGAGAACTCTCTGACATGAACCTGAAAACACATATTTAAGACACTTATCTGGTTGTACAGAGTTTAGGAGTAAACAAATTAACATAGACACCAAACACAAGGTACAAAGGAACTCACCAGAATGCTCTACTTAAAGTTTTATCTAGTCTACTGGTTCTTTTCCTTTAGAACTGGGACCTTCTCTCATTTTTTTAACTAAACAATATAAAAACTTATTTGATCATCAAAACTAACCGAAAACTTATGATACAACAAGAATCTATAGACATGTAAATGATTTCTGGATAGAAGTTTCCTTCCTAACCAGTATTCAAAGAAATCATATCAATCCTTTCTTAAGTTAGTTTCTATCTATCTGGAAAAACTTAATGGAAAGTTTTAGAATTTATAAGTAGATAACTAGAACCGAAGTTCTCCTAAAGTTTTATATTTCACACCCTTGCTAGCAAAGAGAACTCCCCTAGTTTCTTCGATGATATCAAAGTCTTATCGAGAAGATGAATTAAAAATCTTCTCTCCATTACCACGTTATCCTATTTATAGCTAACCCACATCCAAATACCAATTATTATTATCTCTAATCATTACTCATTCTTGCACACTTCCACTAATTAATCACATCTTACGAGGCTCTACAAATGTCCTAATTAATTGCACATTGCCTCCATTAGGATGCCAGGTGATTTAAACATATCCTACAAGCCATCCTACTCACGTAAGTAACAAAACTAGAACACAGGTGGCGATCTTATTAAGGAGAAAGTCCACGTAATAAGATCCTCGCCCTGACTATAATCTCGCTATCCCTCGAACTGACACTCCACATCATCGACAAAGTTCTTCTTAGCACTCTGCTGCGAAGTTATCAACCTCATTCGATCTAAGTTTCAAAACTTAGGCGATCTCCATTGATGTAGTCTCACAAACCGATTCGGTTTGCCAAACTACGGTGTGACAACTCCCCCACCCTAAAAATAAATTGTCCCTAAAATTTTGTACCAAAGAAGAGATGCAGATATTGCTTTCGCATGGTGCTTTCTCTCTCCCATGTAGCTTCTTCTACCTTGTGGTTTTGGAACAGCACCTTAACTAGAGGAATCTATTTGTTCCTGAGCATATTAATTTCCCTATCCAGGATGCATACAGACTCTTCTTTATAGGACATATTTGGTTCTACTTCCAACATTTCCAACTAAACTACATGCTCAGGTTCTGAGCAATATATTTGCAACAATGACACATGTAGACGTCATGGATTTTGGATAGTTCTGGTTTGACGGCTAAACAATATGCTTCTGGCGCAATACACTCCAAAATTTCGTATGGTCCAATGAACCTTGGGCTAAGTTTCTCCTTTAATCCAAAACGAATGATCTTTTTTCGAAGGTGAAACCTTAAGGAACACTTTATCACCAACTTCATAAGATATACCCTTCTTCCTTTTATCCGCAAACACCTTTTGGTGATCTTAAGCAATCTTCAAATGATTCTTGATGGTCATCACTTTCTTTTCTATTTCGCAAACTAGGTCCAGGCCAACTAGCTTCGGTTCACTAAGGTTAATCCAACATATCGAAGATATACATTTTCTCATATACAATACATCAAAAGGTGACATGCCCCAGCTGGCGTGATAACTATTATTATAGGCGAACTCCGCCAAAGGTAGATACTTCTCCCAACTCATTCAAAATTCAATCACACAGCTCTGGAGCATATCTTCTAGCACTTGGATCACTCTCTCTGATTGGTCGTCAGTTTTTCGATAGAAAGCAATTGAATCGAAGCTTGGTTCCTAGGGGTGAGCAAAACTCGTTTCGACTCGAAAAAATCGAAAAAAATTTCAAATTTCAAGTTGAACGAATCAATTTATTTGAGTGAATCGAGTTATTCTAGTTAACATATTTTTTTTTAAATTTTGAGTTCGAATC
>JABEZY010262582.1:0-10009 GCA_013467495.1 Gossypium gossypioides
TCCTTAATAGTCATTTTTTATTCTCACCTCACCGCTACAGCTGCGTTTGAATCCAAACACACACTCCACTATTGTTTCTAATCTCATTGCTACAGTATCCAATCTCACCGCTACAGTAACTAATCTCACCGCCACTGCTATTTTTAACCTCACCGGAGGTAAACACACCGCCCATCTAAACTAAGCCTTAGCCTCAAGTTCCCCTATTCTTGCAATTCCACCCATGCCCCCCAATTGCCCTGCGTCTTACCAAAGGCTCCACAAACTCTCGACTTCTTCAGAAGACATCTTCTCAGTAGGTCTTTGACTGCTCGCACCTCCAATTTCCCTATGCCTCACTAAATGTACTTCTAACCCTTCGCCATCTTCAAAGGGCACCATTGTAGTCTGTTTGTTGGTACACCACTTATGATTTGAGCATAACCTATACCATACAAGGAAAAACCAAGGCTTAGCGGGTTATATGCTAGCAACCTTATTGGTACTGCCATGAGGCTAGGCTTCCAAATGATGTGGAACCTTTCGCCCTCTATTCTAAAAGTCATTTTGAAAATCACTATCTTTATACCTATTGGGGTTTACACCCATCAAGCAGTGCTTGTACAGCTTTCTAACAGTAATGGTCCTCGAAACATCTAGAGGACTACCTTTCCAAAGAGCCTTGAATTGCTCCTTCCTAAACTCATCCAACAATTTTGGTTTGGCCAAGCACAACTTGCTCGAAGGTAATGACCAAGTGGTAGGAAAGGTAAAGTTTGCAGCAAACCTATGTTCTACCAAAATGTATTTCTATCTATCCAGCCAGAGCTTGGTCCCTTTCTTCAACATCAAGTGCTCGATCTCTGCACCCTCCCTTTTGTTGAAAGTAAGCAATCCAAGAAACCTGTTTTGGTCCATGGTAGTAAGGGAAAAAAGGTTTCTACAACACCTTGTCTGACTACAGAGTATTAAGGAAATCAATAAGAATCCACCGCGAGGCCTTAGATAGCTACCTTGACACCACTCCATAATAGTTTACCACTCACAAATAAAATCGTGAGGTGGCAAATGGAAGCCAACCTCCAAAGCATACAAAGGCAAATAAAACCCTGGTTTCCCACTACTGTGTTTTGGCCCACTCATGGTGCTCAACTCGTTTTCTCCCTAGGAATGTTGAACTCAAACTCATAATTACTCATATTGCAACCCCTTACGCTGAAACAACCTCCGCATTTTGTTAACCCCAATAGTACATCAGGCCGCATCGCCGACATAAGGAACCCTCACCGGCCAAGTACTGTTACCTTTCTTCCAATCCTCACCACCGTCACTATTACCGGTCTTCCCACCACAAAACCCTCTAACCATTTTTAATCAAACACAAACCTTAAAAACTATTGTAAAGCTGATGAACTTACCAAGCAACTGTCCTAGCGCCAATCCGAACAACTTCAATGAGACATAAACTTGAATCGAAGGAAAAAGAAAGAAGAAGAAAAGAAGATTCCAGACTTAGAGAAATTTTGAAGGATTGAAAATCTTGAAGACTTAAAAAAAATTTCATTCCAATGGAAGACAAGAAAAAGCACTCCGAGAACTTTATATCTCATACTAAACCCAGGAAGCTTCCAAAACACATTTTAGCAACAACCAATGAGAACTAAACACTTGGCAACCCTAAATGCTGAAACGCCAAGTAATGATTAACAACATTTCCCCAGGATACATTGTAACGCATAATTGTAAATGCTAGCACACACATGTGCGATCCTCTAGGCAACACAAACCACGCGTGTTCTCACAGTAGCTTGTTGATTTAAATTTCATAGCCTAAACTCAAATACAATTCACTCAACACCTTGGATCACAGCACACATGGCAACGCCACTGTATAACTTTCCTCTCCACTAGGCACTAGGGACAAACTCTTCGAGCATTCATCCTCGAACAAATTATTAATCACTTTAGATAGGACATAAAAATTAACATCAAAGGTGACAATTAATGTATAGAATTCACATGAATGCATAGTCGAGAAGTGAATACAAAGAGTTACTAAGTGGCCCTCAAAAGGTTATTCGAAAAATGTTTATGGGAGATGAATGCTGAAGAATATATTTGAGGAATAAATGTATAACATTATTAAAAATCAAAACATCTACCACCTTAAATATTAAAAGAACAATAAGAAGTGTTAATCAATACTTGATTATTACTTTCGAAAAGATAATTTTTACTGATATATAAATATTACAATTACAGGTAACGAAGATTAATATATTGGAAGCAAATTCTAAAGAAATATGTATAAATTAAAACTTAAACTAAAAGTTATATTGAGTATTAAATTCTAAAAAATTAACACCAGAAAGCATGTGAGCATCATGAATACAAGTCACGTCATTTGGTGTCAATTATCAAAATAGATCCCTCAAAGTAAAGTTAGATCGGATAACTATGATACTTTATTTATTGAATACTTGCGAAATTTTATAAAATGTTAAATCTTTAAATCAGACGTAAAAAAGAAATGAGTCAATTTAAATTTAAAAATACAAATCACCATGAATTCGAAAAAATTGAATCATTGTAGACTCGGAAAAATGTGAGTGTTCACTTAATTAACATGAAATTTATATAAAAAGGTAATTAATACATGAATTAACTAATATAATAATAAGTTTCTAAAATTATTATATCTTTATTAAATAAAACGTGAAATCCTTCAAATTAGATATGAGTGAAATCGGAGAAAATGTTTCGAAAACTCAAATCATCATAAATTCGAGAAAATCAAGTCACTATAAACCAAGAAAATCAAGTCTCGAAGCTTTTCAATGGTGTCACAGTCCACCATTTACGTTCCCAAAGAGAGAACAAGAAATGACTATGGAGATCGATGACGAAATGATAGCTATATCTTGTTTAATCGATAATAATTGTGATGAAATTACAAAACCTGTAGAATTTTGTAGAGAGTGGTGTTGTCGTTGCAATGCATTTTGCAAGTAGAAAGATGGGATACTTGTTTTGTTAGTAGCATATCCATGATCAACTTATCCTTTTTAGATGCGAATATGTGTGTGTATTCGTTCAGCATTTACTTTTGTTTCTTAATTTTGATTGGTTTTAAGCTTCTTCTTTTTTTTCTTTTCATTTCAAATTTTGGGTGGCTTTCTTTTGCTTAAGTTGTATATGAAACCGATGTAGTTATGACCAAATGGATGATCTTCTCATGAAATTATGAAAAGAGGCTAGGGTACAAGCTTGGGGTCTTAAAACCTTTTATCCAAGAGGAAATGTTCTACCATTTGAAACTATGCCTCGTTGGAAAGTGGGTGGGCAGACTGTACAAGTGGAGGCTTTGGTAGCCTGTTCTTGATCAATTTGTCATCTCTAGCTGGTTTCCACTTTTTGAAGTGATGCTTAGTGCATTATATTGTGTATGAAAGAAAACAGGTAATCTTGATATTTACAAAATGTAAAACTGACTTGAGATAGGGAAAATTCTCAATCCTTCAGAAGAACTAATCAACTATGTATTTAGACTAATCAACTAATCAACTATGTATTTAGACTCAAAGCTGCTTCTGTACACTTAGACTAACATATTTATAGAAGCTTAGAATTAACTGCTCTATAACAAACTTGCTAACAGTCTCAGGTGACCCTAACTACTTGAATCACTAATACTTATATCCTTAACATTCATCCATCTTCCCCACGGGTAAGACCCGAAGAAAATTTTGAAACCGAGTAAACAACGAGACCGAAAGCGACTTGGTAAGAATATCAGCAACCTGATCACACACAGGAACTTCACCAAATACAACTGAGCCATCGGCAACCTTTTCGCAAACAAAAAACAGATCTAGCTCGACATGTTTGAATTTTGAGTGTAACACAGGATTAGCCGCGACAACAGCCGCACTTGAACTGTCACACCAAATATTAGGAGTATCAGCAGACATAATGTGAAGTTCTTTAAGTAATGATAGTAACCAAGTGACATCACTAGTAGTCGCAGCAAGACTCCTATACTCAGCTTCAGCCGTGGACCGGGAAACCACTTGTTGTTTCTTGGAACACCAAGACACGGGAGTGTGACCAAGATAGACACAATATCCTGACGTGGATCGCTGATCGTCAAAGTCCAACCCCCAGTTGGCATCAACATACCCAACTAAGAACAACTGAGCAGATGGGCGAAAGACAAGACTAAAATTAAGTGTGCCACATAAGTATCGTAAGATCCTCTTTAAGGCAACCATACGAACAGTGGTAGGATTATGCATGAACTGAAAAATTCGATTTACCGCATACGCAATGTCAGGTTGAGTAAGAACAACATACTGTAGGGCACTAGCAAGACTTCTATACTCAGTCGGATCCGCCAGACGATCGCCATCATCTTTAGACAAAGTAGACGAGCTAACCATTGGGGTATGGACACTCTTCGCATTAGACATCAAGCTTCGGCCAAGAAGATCGCGTATATACTTTTTCTAACAAAGATGAAGACACCCGGAGGAAGAACGAGTAACTTCAACGCCAAGAAAATAGTAGAGATCACCCATATCCTTTAGCGAGAACTCATCATTCAATAGCCAAACAAACTAGTCGATGGAGGCAGATAGGCTCCCGGTTATAATAATATCATCAACGTACACAAGAATATAAAGAGTGGAATCAAACCTAACCCGAACAAATAAAGAGGCATTAGACTTCGAAACGACAAAACCAACTAAGACAAGAAACTACTTCAGCTTTTCAAACCAGACGCAATGAGCCTGACGAAGACCATAAAGAGCTTTCTTCAAACGACACACATGAGGTTTTCCATTAGAATCATACTGAACATACCCTTGAGGCTGTTGCATGAACACTTCATTGTCAATATCACAATTTAAGAAAGCATTATTCACATCAACCTGACGAAGCGGCCATCCCCTAGAGACCGCAACAGACAAAATAACCCGAATAGTGGCAGATTTTACCATCAGACTAAAAGTTTCCTTGAAGTCACACCCAGGAACTTGAGAACAACCTTTGGCAACTAACCAAGCCTTATGTCGAGTAATAGTGCCATCAGGATTCTTCTTGACCTTGAAAAGCTATTTACACCCGATAACCTTACGATTTGGTGGTAGCAGAACCAACTTCCAGGTAGCATTGCGAATAAGTGCATCATATTCAGCCTGAGCTGCAGTCCGCTACTCTGAAGAAGAAAACGCTTCCTCAATTGTAGAAGGTTCCACAACTTCAACAAATATTACTTTGGGTTTAAAAACGCCAGCCTTCGACTGAGTCACCATTGGGTAAGTATTAGTCACAGGCAGAGAAGGCATCGGACCATCGGAAGAAGATGCAACACCTCTAGTAGACTTGGAACTGACATCACTAGGCCTAGGCGAACTATGTGGCTCATGATCAGACCCAACTCTAGGCTGATCTGCAACAAGAGAAAAATCTAGTGGACAAGAAACTGGTTGAGACACTGGTGTAGAGGGTTGAACGATTGATGGGAGCTCAATAGGCCGCTCAAGTAGAACAAACGTCGAAACAGTCTGACTATGCACCGGCAGATACCCCACAAGAGCAGACTCAGACGACAAAAACCTATTCTTATCAAACACTACATGCCGTGAAATAACAATCTTACCAGTCATAAGAAGATACTGATACCCCTTATGTTGAGCACTATAACCCAAGAAAGTAGACAGTTGAGAACAAAACTCCAATTTATGTACCATAAACAGACGTAAATCAAGAAAGCAACAATACCGAGTACCCGCAGATGATCATAAGTGGGTTTGCGTCTATAAAGAGCCTTAAATGAAGTGAGTCCGTTTAGAACTGGAGTAGGGAGTCGATTGACGAGGTGAACCGCACAACAAAACGCATAGCCCCAGTATTCCATAGATAAATTTGTTTGAGCCAAAAGAGTGATACCCATGTCAACAACGTGACAATGTTTGCGCTCAGCCACTCAATTTTGTTAGAAGTGTGTGGACACGTCAATCGATGAACGATCCCTTATGAAGCTAAGATAGACTTACAAGCTCGATACTCTCTCCCCAATCACTTTGAAACTGTTTAATAGTCTTTCCAAACTGATTCTTAACAAGTTGCTGAAACTGAACAAAACATTGTACAGCTTGAGATTTTTGGCGAAGCAGATAGATCCACGTAAATCGAGTACACACATCAATAAAAGACACATAATACCAATTATTTCTATATGCAACAGACTTAGGACCCCAGCGATCCAAGACAACCAAAGTGAAGGGATCACTATATTCAGTAGTAGAAACAGGAAATGGCAATTTATGTGACTTCCCTTTTTGACATACAGTACATATAGCATCAAGACAATATTTATTCAAGGAAATACCACATTTGTTTAAAACAGATTTAACAACACTAGCAGATGGGTGACCAAGATGATTATGCCATAAAGAAAAAACATTACAATATTTGGATAAAGTATGGAGCACAGAGGAATCAGCAACTGAAGCTTCGACTGACTGAGCAGATATGACTGGAAGTGAAAAATGATATAATCCATCACAAATGTGCCTTTCAGCAAAGTTTTCTGGGTTACAATGTCCTTAATCACACAATACATCGGATGAAATTCAAAGAAGATACCGTTGTCATTAGTAAATTGTGATACCGATAAGAGATTCTTCCTAATACTCGAAACACATAAAACATTAGATAAGCGTAGCAATTTAGACGAAGCGGGTAAAAAACTATGACCAACCGACGAGATCGTGGCAGGGGTTCCATCACCCATTAAGAGAGAAGACGTATCTGAATACGTGGTAGCTTCATGCAGAGCCGATGGATCCCGACAAACATGATTACTCGCTCTAGAATCAGGATACCATGACGTGGTGCCAACTGGGACGGGAATATACGAATTCGTGCCACTGCCATGAGACCCGAGCTGCGCAGAATTAACATAAGAATTGAAGGAATCAGAGTAGTCAGACGCGTGAATGTCACCTACGCGAGGAAGCCCAATGCATGGATTCGACCCAGAGTAAACACGCGTTCGGGGATTAGTTTGCCAATGAACCATAGCAGCACTTGACTGACCAATATTCTGTTCTAAACCAAGCGACGAATCAAACTGAACATGATTAGAAACAGGCCCAGTAGGGGTGGAGCATTTGGCCTGTAACCCCATAAGACCCAAAACCATGCGGCCTAACATTGGTAGGCCGACTTGCATGTATCATGTTATTATTAGGCCCAATTGTTTGTGGCCCAAGTGGTGACACATTGCCTGCATGTCCCCCACGTGCAAATCCACTTTGTACCCCAACATTCGGCCTAGCACAAGCATTTACATCATATTCGCCTTGAGCCATGAAATAATTTTGACCATTTGCACCCCCATCTTGACCAAAATCAGTTGTAAACCGAGGGCATCGGGGTTCGTGAGAAAACCAGCCATCACCGACACTTGCGCCATGCACGGCATCCATAGGCAACCCACGAGACGACCCTCTTGGTTGCAACACCAGAGCCACGACCGGCGACGAGTCGTCACGGTAATACTAGCAATAACACCGTTGTACGAGATGACCATACCGACTACAGATCTGACACTGAATCTGAGAGTGAAAACCCTTTTCGCGACCACGAGACGGTGGATGGCCACCACGAAACGATCCGTCCACTACCGGTAATTGAGTGCCTTCTACAAGGTTCGCAACAAACACGAACTCTTGAATCGCCTTCACCTGTCGAGCTTCGCACTCAAGAAGCGCATCAATCAAACGTTGAAACGGGAGCAGAGCCGAGGAGAGCGAGGCAGAAGATACGATGTCCTCAAAATTTAGAAGGCAAATTGGCAAGCAGAACCGCCTTCCTTTCTGCCTCTGCGATCCGACAACCAGATGCTGCAAGAAGAGCACACAACTCTTTTATTTTATCAACATAACCTCTGATAGAAAGACAACCTTTCTTGAGGGAATGGAGATCGTGGAAAAGTTGAGACTGTTTCGCACTAGTGTCAGCTGCAAACAAACTGCTTGCCGTTAGCCACACATCGCACACGGTTCGGACGTCTGTGAAGGAGGATAGAAAAGACGAACTAATCGTGGAAAGCAGCCACGATATGAGAAGGTTGTCTTGTTGATAAAAACTGAGGCGGACGGATTCGCAACAAGTGCACCGTCGGACGCTTGAACAAACCTCGTCGGAGCAGACAGACTCCCATTAAGAAACCCGGCCAAATCATAACCAGCAAGAATAAAACGCACCTACTGTTGCCATTGAACGAATGTGCCCTCGTCAAGCTTCACCACCTCATGCCTATGAAAAAAAGTGATGATCCGATCGCCAGTGAACACGAAGCCACTTGGCTCAAAGAATCGGAGTCAGCGGACTGCGTGGTAGCCATGCCTGAGGATCACCGAGCGACTGATACCATGAAAGAAAACAGATAATTTTGAGATTTACAAAATGTAAAACTGACTTGAGATAGGGAAAATTCTCAATCCTTCAGAAGAACTAATCAACTATGTATTTAGACTCAAAGTTGCTTCTGTACACTTAGACTAACGTATTTATAGAAGCTTAGAATTAACTGCTCTATAACAAACTTGCTAACTGTCTCAGCTGACCCTAACTACTTGAATCACTAATACTTATATCATTAACAGTGTATTGGGTAGATACTGTTCCCAGACTGTTATCTTTTCCCGATATTTTGGTTATGCCATTGTATTGCTATGCATTCATTCAGACTTTTCCTTGTCAGTGAAAATATATCTAAATATTCGAGTTGAAGTTGAGATTAGCTAATAGTTTGGCATTTTTCCAATCAATTATCAAGATATTCGAAGTAGCATTTAGATTTAATTGTAGATGCCTTTTGCTTTGCCTTTTATTTACTAAATTGTAATGGTTTTCTATTTTATGAGGAGAATGTTATCAAGGTAAGTCATTTTAGTGTGGTCAGATTTGCCGAATATAGTTATAGGATTTCTTCGACTGTTATAGGGGACAAGGAACCTTAAAAGTGCTTGGAGCATGTCTTTTTTAAAAGTATTTTAAAGGGGTTGGTTCTGACCATTTCGCGCATATTATTTGATAACCAGTTTGTAAAATTCCTCATGGTTTCAATATATGTGCTGAATTCAATTAATGTATATGTTACATAATGTGATACCAGTTCTATGGTCATAGTGCAAAAGAAAGAGATAATTAGTCAGGTGATTGATGATGCTTGTCTCGGGATATTGTAAAGCCACACCTGGAAACTCTTCTTTATATTTTTTTCAGTAGGTATAATTTTATTCATCCAAAAGTAAAATTTTGCTACAAAGGAAGAACCATCTGTAGCATAAGCTACAAACAAAATACTAGCTAACTCAGCAGTATAACATCAAGATCCCAAGCTTCACAGAGTTGGTTATTACAGGATTACTAGGGATATTCCTAAAATCAGATCATCTGTCACGCACAGCAGTATGAATTATTCTGTATAGAATTTGTTCTTGGCTTGCAAGACCACCATGAATTCTTCTTTCCTTTCTTGCCAAAGAACATAAATTGTATAAGGGAAGTAGGGTCAAATCCTCATGGACTGGATTTGCACAAGTTCCTATTCCTCGAGATCTCGGGTAGAGTCGTGCCCAAGAAAACCAGCGTACTTGGAAAAAAAAGACATAATTAAAAGTTTGGTTGAATTGAGATTGCGTAAATTGAAATTGAAATTGTAAAAATAAACAGAGTTGAGAAAATAGAGTCTTTGATGGAGAGATTCCAGCCTCCTGTTATCTCGATCTTCCTTGGGTTCAATCCTAGGATTTTAGGTGATCCTTCTCGAATAGAATAAGCCAGTTATAATAGAAGAGGACGCCTGCGACCACCAGCTCCACTTAGATTTTAGACTTACGATTTAGAGGAACCTGACTCTAGCTAATCGTCACTTTTGTGGGACCGTCTTACACTAGATCATCACTTCTCAATAGTGAATGCCACGAACCTTCTTTTGAGAAGGCTAAGTCCG
>JABEZY010262848.1:0-17360 GCA_013467495.1 Gossypium gossypioides
TTAACAAAAAAAAAACGTTAGGGGCCAAAGTGATCCAAAAAAACATAAAGTTCCAAAGTGACTAAACAGCTAAACGTTAGGGGCTATTTTTAGCATTATGCCTAAAATAAAATTATAAAATATATTAAAATGAAGCTTTAGTTAAGTGGTAAATTTAAGCTTTTATTAATCCAATTGTTGTGGGTTCAAATCCCATCATATGCACATTTTAATTAGGCCTTTGGGCCATTTTTTTAAATTAGGGCAATAGACCGATTTGAGGAGAGAGAAAGGGAAAGCGAGTCCAGCTGGGTGTGCTTTCTTCACAGGTGGCAGGAAAGCGCGCCTAGCTAGATGTGCTTTCCCTTAACGGTAAAAAATCAATGGCTTGTTGAACTTTGCCGAGCCAACGGTAAAAAAAAAAGATTTAATGGGGCCAACCGTAACTTTTTTTTACCCTATAAAAACCCCCAAATTTCATTTTTTTTCATTCACATCCTTCTTTCAACTCTCTCAACTCTCTCAATCTTTTTGTTCTAAATTTATCGATATTCTGATTTAATTTTTTAATCATCTCTTATTTTATTCTTTTGAATTAATTTCTCACAAATTGTCGCCTCTCTAATTCATTTCGACGACAAGCATATTGTCACGTGTGAATGTGTAATGCGAATGTGCAAATATACACGTCGAATCAAGTAATAAAGTGATGAGTGAGTATCGTCTCCACAAGGATCGAAATTGATTAAAATAATTGGTGATGCTATTACTATGAAATTGGCTAATTAAATTGCACAAAGAAACAGACGATTAATTGATAAAGAGATTTAATGAATGAATTAATAAAATCAATTATGAATGAAAACATGTTAGGACAATTGAAATGCTGTGGTAATTCTCAAAGAATAAGTGGGAAAGATTTGAACTATTGAATGATAAAGGTTGGAATTACTCTGGCTTTATTTTTTATATCAGAATAATGCCATGACAAAATCTTGACCATCTACTACTCAAGGACTTACTACTACAGTCTTCTTCTTTCGAGAGCCAGACTTTAAGCTATCATTCTGAGTTTTTGCATGTCTACAGAACTCGAGAATGATATCCAGATTGTTCTTCCTTTCCCTGTACAGATCGCAACTTCTACGTCTAGAGTGCTGCAAAGATTCTTTTGAATACTTACTTGTATCAACTGACAATAATCCAATCTAATCTTTCCAGAATTAAATCAGATCTGATAACATACCATACAGTCATCTATGTCTAGATCTTGCATGCATGCATTAAAAATAATAACAAATCTAATCAAACAATAATCTACTCAAAATCAGACCATGGGCATTAAAGATAATAAAAATTCACCCAAATAATTCCAACCCAATGAGATTTAGCTCATGGGTTGTACATTCAAATCCAAAACAAAACTATTAAACATCGTCATTTTAGTTTACGAATCATAAAGTTCAAATTAGAAAATAAAGACAGAACTGCAGGAAGTTCTTGCTACTCACACTTTCACTTTAATAATGAGATTTGATGCAAAACCTAAGGCAGATTTCTCTTTCCCTTACTTGTGTCTGTGACTATTTTGCTCTCTAAGATACTACCCTCTCTTCTATTTTTCTCTGAGATTTTTCACGAGAATCTGATGCAGAGAGAGAAAAAACTCCTCTCCAATTCTTCTCCCCCCTGATTCTATTTTTTTTTCTTTTCTCATTCCTCCTTTATAGGGTATGTCCCTTCCTCTCATCACACACCTTTTGCTTCCTCTTTTTTAGGGTGGTTTATTTGGTACAAATATAGCTGGCTGAGAGTGACGTGAACTGAGTGTTGCGTCTTCTTCCTAGAATTGCCATGGCATTCTTGTTGGCAATCTAACCAACATGTCGCCATGACACTATTTCACTTCCTTCATTTTCCTACTATTTTCTCTTTTCTCTTCTTCATCTTGCACCTGCTGCCAACCACAACCAACACCTTTCTTCCCTAATGATAAAAGTAACAAATAATAACATTTATAGCACAATTCAAGCTTTTTTATGCAATGTTCTAAAAATACCCTAAAAATGCAAACATATTTACTTAATTACAAACAATTAATTTATTCTATAGGCTTGAAATATAACTCTTTTCAAGAGTTATCACACCCCCAAACTTGAATTATTACTTGCCCTCAAGCAAAATATGTATGAGTATGCATGAATGCATGAATTTGCCAAAACACACAGTTACATATATATACTGCTAAACCATCTGCCATATATTCTATACCTCCATTCTCAGCAGTCTTCTACTAAAAAAGTTTGTTCAAGTTTTATAGGCTTGTTTAAAAAATGAAGTGCAGAAAATGTTTCCTAAAAATAAAATTTCCTAAATAATTATGCGATTCTGACTATAGCATACCTCTCTTAATGTATTTAGGTTATATTTCCTCTAAATTCAATTTCTTTATTCTCACTTATTCTGTCATTTCAAAACATTAATTACAAATATTATTTATTATATTTTTTTCTAGGGAATTCATCTTATCACATGGTTTCTTTACTTGAAAATCTCAATGGAGCATACATTAGATTGCCAAGTAGTATATCATGCCACAATTTGAATGTAGTTCACTCATGGAGCTAAGGATTTTAACTTAGAAGATGGATGGAGCAAACAACTACCTCCTTAGCTACTCAGCCTAGAACTACAGTGGAGTGTCCCTAAATCATTATTATTAATACAAATAAATTTTTTTACTCACTCTTATTAGAACTTGTTTTTCTTATCAATAACACGATGGAGCAAACAAAGCATTACTGACCTACTCAACAGTTTCAAACATTGGAGTGTAAAACTATCATCATGATATTACTTATTATTCATAACCAAATTATTGAATTTAGGTTCAAGAAATTCTAAATGCATTAAAAGAACCCTACTACAGATTAATTGCAATGATACTTNAGTTATTCTACTTTTAGGAATCAATTTTCAAACAACTATCCTAAGCTAAACATGCTTAATCAACTATCACGATTTTCTAAATTAATCGAAAAGTTATTATCCTCATCGAACATCACCGGTAATAATATACTCAGTATAGTCTGACAATTATTTGACATTTGTATGTAATGGCAAAATGAATGACAAAATGCATGAATACTAAAACATATATCTACTACATACTATATTTACAACACAACACACCCCCAAACCTCAAGGATGCATTATCCTCAATGCATCAACAATGAAACATGTCAAATTGCAATGACAACCAAATATGAATGCATGAAACAAATGTTATAAAATGAAAAAAAATTACAAATAAAAACAAAAGCTTGGAAGGAATCGGGTTACTCTAATTAGGTTGGGTTAATTTTTTGGCAATGCGTTTGTAGCACGGTTGCTGTCACGCCCTACACTCATTTTATTTATTTTCTCATCCTAGCCGCAATTGTTGATCATTCTAGAAGGTCAAAACTTCCACTTTCCGTCCATGTCTTTCCATAAAAGGGGGAGATTCTCCTTCCTTTTATTGAGTCAAATTTTCCTTCCGCATCCCCTTTCTACTTTCTTTTTTGTGCAAAATCCACTTTGTCACTCCCTTTATTCCCAAATTTACCCAAAATGAGTTGTTGACTACCCTTGGTTGGCCCTAGCTCTCCCAAAAACCTCATTTTTCATTTTGTTACTCTTTTTTTTCTCATCTTCTCTCCTCTTTTTCCATCCACCACCTTCTCCTCCACCGTTTTTGGCTTTTTTTCGATTATTTTTTAACACTTTTGAAGCCATTTTTTTTCAAATCTCTTCCCCACCACCACCATACTTGGCTGCCACACCACTTTCCTTCCCCACTGTCGTTGTTATTGTACCACCATCGTCGATTTTTTTCCATTTTCTTCTTTTCTTCTCCTCCTTCCAAAAATCCTTTTGTAAACTCCTGAATCTGATTTTTCTTTATTAAAAATCATCTTTCAAATTATTATTTTATTTAAACTCTTTTATTTTCTAATTATAGGGCTTAATCCCCCTCTTTGATCTATTTTTCGGGATTTTGTTACCAAGCCCTTCTCTCTTCGTTTAATTTTAAGTATGAAGAATTATCGCAAGTATTATATTTCGAAGTATTATTTTTATTTAACAAGGATCTAATTATTCGGTTTCGTGCATCATTGAAGAATACTCATAAATCCTGGAATACGCGCATCAACTGTAGAAAGGGGTGATAGTTGACGATCATTTTGAGTAAGTAGTGTCGAATCAGTATTATTTATTTAAGGGAATATTTGTATTTCGTTAGATCAATACTAACACGTATTTTGATTTAACATAATGACTCAAGGAAATTTGGATTCATCTATTTCGGAGTGGAATCGAGATTTAATCCATCAAATCTAAGGTGTGGGGATTTAAGTGATATTATTTGATATTACGATTAAATAAATAATGATGAAGAATATTTTTATATATATAGTAAGTGTATATTACTTATGGATATTGATATTTAATATTGTGATTATGTGAATACAAGTATATTTATTGAAATTGGTAAAACCGATAAGCGAGGATAACAAGTAAGTAAATCCCAAAATTATGTGATTCTGTGGTGATTGGTTTATTGGATGATTCTAAGATGTATGATAATATATGATTTCTATCACTCATGTCATGTGATTTATGGCTTATAAAAATTTGGTATACTTATTTATACAGAAATAATATATACTAAATCTTAATCTAAGGATTTGTATGTTGATTATGCCCTACTATGATGCTTCGATTTGCTTGATAAAGCATGCTATTGTGAAATTATGTGCAAAAATATGAGATCTAACTTGCATGTTAAGCATGCCATACTCTAATAATCCGATTCGCATGTAAAGCATGCTACTGAAAAATCTATTCTGTTGCCATAACTCATGCATGGGGTGGGAAAATGTACGAAGGAAGTATCTGGTAGTAGATTTGCATTTCTGGTGGCTTGTCCACAATATTATGTATCTGGCAGTAAATCTACAATTTCTGGTGGTTGGACCACATTTTGGTATGTTATTGGTTGGATGAGTTATGGGGAACTCTGTATGGCATGTAGCGGAGTTGTGTAGGATTTAAGTTCTAATATCTGTATTGTATTCTAAAAATGTTGTATTAATTACGTCATTACACAATCTGCCATATTTGATTTATAATTGAGTAATTTATATATGTTATGGACTGATTAATATGATGTTATAATGAATTATTTTTGTGAAATAATTGTTATTTAAGACCTACATTGAGCCTTTTTAAGCTCACCCCTTAAACTTTAATTTCAGATAATCGAGACTAGGATGGGCTAGGCTACGAAGGTACTCTTGGTTATTTTTCGAAAAACCTTGCAAGTAGTGGTATTGGACATTTTAGTTTGTGTTCATGCTTTATGGACTTTAATTTTGGGACTTTGGTTTGGATTTTTTATTTGCGAACTTTGGATAATGTTTTGGTGTTTTTCTTTTCTGCATGATTTGTTATGTTAAATTATAATTTAAATAATTTGAAGAAATAAAACTAAAATGATGGACTAGTTTTATAACAAAATTTATTAGACACCAAGTAACGATTTTAAACTCAATACTTGATTTTTTTTTTAAAAATCCATCACAAAATGTTTGCAAAATCGATTATTTCCAAAATATCAATTTTAATGTTATGATTTTGAAAATGACATTTTTTGCTGCGATTTTTTTTTAATCTTGACATTTTTTATTTGAACAGAAGATCGAATTTCTAAAAAAAAACACTTAAATCACACAACCTTTGGTTTTTGCAAAGGGATTTTCAAGAGATAATTTGTAAAATATTTTATTGGGCCATCATCATGGCCAATGTAATATTCAAGATTTGGCTATAACGTTTGGGCCGGGTCTAGGGGGTTACAATTGCCTTTCCACTTCACCAGCATAAGCTTAAATTAATTTCCCAACAGCTCGCTTGTAGTGCTTCCTTTTTAGTTGGTTGATTGGCACCTCATCTTCATCATCAGTATCTGACTTTGTGAGTTTATCAATCAGTTGATCAACCACACGTTATTACTCTGTCATAGGTGCAGTGGAATTCGATATAGTGGTAGTGTTAGCAGGTGTAGCAGTTTGAGTCACATCAGCTTTATCTTTATCATATCCAATATGCATAGATTAAGTTTTCTCCTCTTTTCCTTCTTTTTCTGTGGTTTTTTTCTCCGCAGTGGCTTCTTTTCCATCTTCATCATCATCGTCTGATTCCAACAGCAATTCTTTAGGAAAAACAAGGAACGCAGGCATAGGTCAGGTAAAGTTCTTCTGAAGAGATTTCTTAATGGTCTTATCCCTTCATCGGACATATCCACAAAATATAGCCATTTCCTCTTGAGCTCGACCAAGATCAGTGGTTAGCCTTAGTTGGTGTTTCTCTATCATTCAAAATTATTGATGCGACATCTCAAGAGCATCAATCACTTTCTACTCAAAGTTACTGTAAGATGTTGATGGAGAAGCATCAGTACTCATAGGTGGTGACGATATAGATGTAGAACCCGGATGCCTTGACATTTCCACCCCAAAAATCTCAAGGCAACTTGCTTTGTTGTGGCTCCTTTGTTAGGGATTGTGTCTTCATTCGCTTGAATAGGAACCTTCACCCTCTAACAAAGTGCCGTAATGAGCGTCAAAAAATTTAAGGTACCGGTATTCTTTTGGGAGCAGCGATGGACTTCTCTAAAGATAATGCTTCCAACATTGATCTTTCTTCCCTTCATAATCGAGTGCAATAATAATAGGCGTTCTTTTGAAATAGTTGAGTTGTGAGTAGAAGGGATGAGACGAGTTTTAAAGAAATGATACCAGACCCTACAATGAGGCTTCAACGATATACGATCAATGGTGTAGCAATCATTTTGAGAAACTGTCCATTTCGTCCCCTCTACACATAAATCTATCAGAACTTGGTTGTGTCCTTCAGTTGTCATGGTCTTGATAAATTAGGCGTGTTCATCAGGGCCGTCAAATAACTCATATTGCGCATTGATTGTGTCTTTATCGTACAATACCGAGACACCATGCACATATATAAAAGCATTATCAGGAGAGGTGAGATAAATATAAAACTCTTTTACTACCTTGGTGGGAACGTCATCAGGGTGGAGACAGAAGATTTGCCACCCATGCTTCTCCACGACCGAAGAGATAGCTTAAGAGCAACCCATAAATGGGGCATCTTGGAAAAGTAAACATTTTTCCATGCAAAATGGTCTCTTTGATATGTTTTGGTTATACTTTTTTTCGCGATTTTATTAAAGAATGTCTACGGGTGCACAGAGGTAGAAGAAAATGGTGCTTGGTGAGCCATTTAAGAGAAAATTGTGACTAGAAAATGAAAAAGGTGAGACCTTTATAGTTTTATGAAGTAAAAACATGAGAGAAAATATAGCAATGACGTGGGGAATAAGATTAACCTGAGATTGTGCCCTAACATAGAAAAAAGAAAAATTGAGCGGGAAAAGGAAAATAATAGAAAAAATTAGTAAACTAAAATTAACTAATATATTAAATGGGCTGATTTCTACAAACCTAAGCCATAATGTACCTACAACAAAAGAAAATAAAAGTTAAGTAAACTTATTAAATAAACTAAACAAAGAAATTAAAAACAATCGTAAATTAATAAAATAGTGTAGGAAAGAAATATTCAACAGTTCGAAAAGTGATGGAGTTTTTATCACGAATTATTGGAGTGCCAAAGTAATACTTTAATCGTTGGCCATTGACTTTGAAAGTAGAACTAGTCTTACTGTCTTTGACTTTTACAACTCCATGAGAATAGACATGCACTATCTCGAATGGGCCAGACCAACGATATTTTAATTTTCCAGGAAACAATTTAAGCATGGAATTAAATATCAATACTTGTTGTCCACGTGCAAATTGTCGTGGCAAAATCTTACTGTCATGCCATCGTTTAGTCTTTTCTTTGTAAAGCTTGGCATTCTCATAAGCTTGTGCTCGAAATTATTCCATCTCATTCAACTCCAATAGGAGGTTAGTACCAGCAGCACTCCAATCCATAATCAATTTCTTAATTGCCCAATATGTCTTATGTTCAAGTTCAACGAGCAAATGACAATGTTTCCCAGAAACAAGCTTGAAAGGCGACTTCCCCAATGGTTCATCTAATCTGGATGACCAATCTTTGCGAGTGGGATTGACAACCTTCTCCAGAATTTGTTTAATCTCTCTATTAGAGACTTCTGCTTGCCCATTTGTTTGGGGATGGTATGTCGTTGCAATCTTATGCTTAACTCCATACTTGTTCAGAGTATTAGCTCTAATTTGCAGTCAAAGTATGAACCTTCATCACTAATTAGAACACGAGGGTTACCAAACCTAGTAAAAGTATTTTTATGTAGAAATTTCAGTACCAATTTGGCATCATTCGTTGGTAGACCTTAACCCATTTGGAGACATAATCAACAGCTAAAAGTATGTACGCATTGCACTAAGAAGGTAGGAATAGACTCATAAAATCAATTCCCCAAATGTCAAATAGTTCCACTTCTAAAATAATTTGCAAAGGCATTTCATTCCTTATCGATAAATGTTCAGTTCTTTGACAGCGATCGCAAGCTTGGCAAGATTTATGAGCATCTTTAAAAAAGCTTAGCCAATAAAAACCAGATTGGAGAACTTTTGCAGTAGTTTTCATACCTCCGAAGTGTCCTCCATACAGTAATGAATGATAATGATATAAAATACTTTAAATCTCGTCATCTGAAACACACCTCCGAATTATCTAGTCTGTACAATGTTTGAATAAAAACGGCTCATCCCAATAATATTGCTTGGCATCATGGATAAATTTCCTTCGTCTTTGATTAGTGAGGTCAAGTGGCAGCAATCCACTAACCAACAAATTTACAATATCGACATACCACAGTAAGGCCATAGCAACTAACAGTTGCTCATTTGGGAAATCATCCTAAATGCGCTAAATATTACCGTCTTCATTTCTTGGTTCAATTCGAGACAAGTGATCAGCCACTTGATTTTCTGTGTCTTTCCTATCTCTAATTTCGTGATCAAATTCCTACAGTAGTATCCATTGAATTGATTTAGGCTTGGCATCTTTCTTGGTCACCAAGTACTTAATAGCAGAGTGGTCCGTATAAACCGTAACTTTGGTGCCCACTCAATAAGCTCTGAATTTGTCGAAGGAAAATACCATAGCTAATAGCTCTTTCTCAGTGGTGGTATAATTTTGCTATGAATCTGTCAACGTACGACTTGTGTAGTAGATAGCATGAAATAACTTGTCATTTCTTTGCCCAAGTACTGCCCCTACGGCAAAATCACTAGCATCACACAAAAGTTTGAAAGGTAAAGTCCAATATGGAGCAATGACTAGCCACTTTTTCAATTTTTCAAATGTTTGTAAGCACGGCTCATCAAAATTGAATGTTTTGTTGTGTTCTAGCAATGTACACAGAGGTTTGGATATTTTTGAAAAATCTTTGATAAATCGTTGATAGAATCCTGCATGGCCAAGAAAACTGCGAATACATTTAACTGTAGAGGTTTGTGGCAATTTCTCAATAACCTCAATTTTTTCTTTGTCGATGGCAATCCCTTACTACGAAATTTTATGTCTAGAACAATGCCTTTACAGACTGTGAAGTGAAATTTCTCCCAATTGAGAATAAGGTTGGTTTCTTCACACCGACAAATAATTAATTCTAGATTTTTTAAACAGTGTTCAAAAGTATCCCCAAACACTGAGAAGTCATCCATAAAAACTTCTAAAAATTCCTCACCATGTCTAAAAATATTGTCATCATGCAACGCTAAAATGTTGTAAGGGCATTGCATAATCCAAACAACATTCGTTGGGACACAAAAGTACTATAAGGACATGTGAATATGGTCTTCTCTTGATCAGTAGAAGCTATGGCAATCTGGTTGTACCCTGAATAACCATCTAAAAAATAATAGAAGGCTTTCTCTGCTAATCTATCTAACACCTGGTCGATAAATGACTGAGGAAAATGGTCATTCCTTGTTGCTTTGTTGAGTTTTCAATAATCCATACAAACCCTTCATCCTATGACAGTACGAGTAGGAATGAGTTCGTTGTTATCATTGCTTACCACAGTGACACCCCATTTTTTAGGTACACATTGAACATAGCTCACCTAATAACCATCAGAAATTGAGTATAGAATTCCAGATCCAGCCATTTGATAATCTCCTTTTTGACAACTTCTTTCATAATGGGATTCAATTTTATCTGTTGCTCGATAGATTTGCCATGGCAATCCTTCAGTAATATCTTATGCATGCAGATTACTGGACTATTCCTTTTGATATCCGCAAACATCCACCGCAATGCCTTCTTAAATTTCTTTAAAACTTTCAACAATTGAGCCTCTTGGTCTAATGTCAATGTCGTAGAAATAATTACTAGCAATGCGTTGTTATCTCCCAAGTAAACATACTTTAAATGTACTGACAAAGGCTTAAATTCCAACGTAGGAGGATCTTCTATGGATGGTCTAAGAGGTTAAAAAGAATGGTCTGATAAATTTAATGATTCGAAACTTCTCATTGAACCATTCTCAATTTGCTTAACTTCCATCAGTTCACCCAGCTCTTCAATCATTTCTACTTCAATTAACTCAAATGAGTTTGCATCATCATTATAATTATTGTTATAAAATTTTGTAAATTCTCCCTGAACTATTGTGTCAACAATCTCAACAGCGTAACATTCTTTATCTGTATCGTATACTTCATAGCATCGAAAATATTAAAATTTATCTGTTGGTCATTTACTCTCATAGTTAATTCACCTTTTTGTACATCAATTAATGTTCTACTAGTTGCTAGAAAAAGTCTCCTAAGTATGATTGGAACCTCTTTATCAGCCTCACATTTCAGATTAATAAAATCTGCTGGAAAAATAAATTTGTCAACTCTTACTAACACGTCTTCTATTTTACCTTCTAGATGTGCATATGAACAAGCAGGTAATTGCAATGTGATAGTTGTAGGTCTCGCCTTCCCTATTCCTAGCTTCTTGAAAGTAGATATAGGCATTAGATTTATATTTGCACCTAAGTCACATAATGCTTTGCCTACATAATGGTTTCCAACAGAGCAAGGTATAGGAAAACTCTCTGGATCCTTCAATTTTGGTGGCAATTTGTTTCTCAACATTACTGTGCATCCTTCAGTGAGAGGAATAGTTTCGAACTCCCTTAACCTTCTCTTCTTTGATAAGATATCTTTCATGAATTTCACATAGTTGGACATTTGTTCCAATGCTTCCACCAATGGTATGTTGATATGTAATTGCTTCAGGACATCCAACAATTTCTTGAATTGAAAATCTTGCTTAGATATTTGGAAACGCCAAGGGAAAGGTGGCAGTGACCTTCCTTCCATTTGTTGAGGTTGTTTTGCCATGACATTTTTATTGGCAATACAGAATGAATCTGGTTCAACATTTTTCTGGTTACTCTTTTTTTTTGTAGCCTGCTCCACTACTGGTTCTGACTTCTTCTTTTTTGTGAAATCTAAACTACTTTCTTCAATAGTGGTGTCATTAACAACTCTTGGTAGTTGCGTACCACTTCTGAGTGTAATGGTTTTGCACTGTTCCTTTCTTTGAGATCGTGAATTTTTGGTATCGCTCGGTAGTACTCATTGTGGTCTCTAGCTTAATACTTTGGCAATTTGCCCCACTTGATTCTCTAAAGCTCTTAAAGATGCAGCTCGACTTTGAATGATAGCATGATTCTTGGCAATGTATTCCTTCAATAGATCTTCCATCGATGAAGAAATTCAAGCTAAACTTTGTTGAGCATTTTTCCGTGGCATGGGTTGATTGTATCCAGGTGGTGCACCTCCAACATTCTGTCGAATAGCATTACTGGAATTTCCCATCTCTTGATTACTCTAACTGAAATTTGGATGTTGCTTCCACCCTGGATTATATGTGTTGGAATATGTTGTGATTAAATTTCTCATATAATAAACTGAGGCTGGATTTGATAGGCATTTATCAATAACATGATCTTCTTCGCAATAAACACATGCTAACTCAGTTGCTTTTATTTCCTACAATGTTGTTGGTCTTTTTAGTGTTTTAATCATATTTTTTAAAGGAGATTCCTGAGTTGTTAGGGAAGTAATCGCATCAAGTTCTATTGCTCAAACAACTTTTCTACCAGTCCCTACTCTTTTAGTAGGGTATTGATAATCGTTGTTTGCTATCCTCTCTAGAATTTCATATGCCTCATTATGTGATTTATCGAGCAAAGTCCCATTGGCAAATGCGTCAACCACCATCCTTGTATGTGCATTCAATCCACTGTAAAACAATTCCATTTGCATCCAATATTGAAAACCACGCATTGGCATTTTCTAATTAACTCCTTGAATTGCTCTCATGCTTCATATTATGTTTCATCCTCAGATTGCCGAAAGGATGTAATATCGTTTCTCAATTTGGCATTCATGTTTGGTGAATTATATATTAGCAAAAACCACTGACAGTTCATTCTAAGATGCCACTGTACCTGACGGTAATGCATTTAACCATGCTGTAGCACGATCTCGCAATGAATAAGGGAATAACTTCAGTTTTAGGGCATCTTCAGGAACACCCTATTGCCTGAATGAATCGCTGACTTCCAAAAAGAGTCTCAAGTGCAGCCGTGGATCCTCAGCAGACTTCTAAAATGTTGAGCTTGAATATGCGGCCAGATAATTCCTGGATTCAGATCATCCAAGATCGGCACTACATGTTTTCTGATGGGTCTGTCTCCGTCATCTATTATTTGAGGAATATCAGCATCCCTTCCATTCTGATGTAATGGCTTTTCTCTAACTTGATCATTTCTAATTCTTTCCATTTTTCAAAATTCTTTTCTCGTTCTTCTCAAGGTTCTCTCAATTTCTGGATCAAAATAATACTCTTCAATTACAGAAATATCTCTAAACATGCACCAACAAAAATCCTAAAAAAAAAATCAAAACAACTAATTAACTAACAAAATTTTCACCAATATTGTCGATCCCCGGCAACGACGCCAAAAACTTGTTGCATCTGAATTTGTAATGCGAATGTATAAGTATACACGTCGAATCAAGTAATAAAGTGATGAGTGAGTATCATCTCCACAAGGATCGAAATTGATTAAAATAATTGGTGATGCTATTACAATGAAATTGACTAATTAAACGGTGCAAAGAAACATCTGACAAATTAATAAAGAAATTCAATAAATGGATTAATAAAATCAATTATGAATGAAAATATGTTAGGGCAATTAAAATGCTGTGACAATTCTCAAAGAATAAGAGGGGAAGATTTCTACTATTGAATGATAAAGGTTGGAATTACTCACGCTTTATTTTTTATATCAGAATATGACATAAGAAAATCTTGACCACCCTACTGCTCATGGACTTATTGTTGCAGTCTTCTTCTTTCGAGAGCCAGACTTTAAGCTGTCATTCTGAGCTTTTGTATGTCTACAGAACTCGAGAATGATATCTAGATTGTTCTTCCTTTCCCTGTACAAATCACAACTTCTACGTCTAGGGTGTTACAAATATTCTTTCGAATACTTGCGTGTATCAACCGATAATAATTCAATCTATTTAATCTTTCCAGAATTACATCAAATCTGATAACATACCATAATCAATTTAAAATAATAATCACAAATCAAATGGAACAATAATCTACTCAAAATAAAACCATGGGCATTAAATATAATAAAAATTCACTCAAATAATTCCAACCCTATGAGATTTAACTCATGGGTTGGACATTCAGACCCAAAACAAAACCATTCAACATCACCGTTTTAGTTTACAACTCATAAAGTTCAAATCAGAAAATAAAGGCAGAACTGCAAGAAGCTCTCGCTACTCTAGCTTTCACTTTAATAATGAGATTTGATGTAAAACCCAGGGCAGATTTCTCTTCCCCTTCCTTGTGTGTATAACTATTCTGCACTCTAAACTGCTACCCTCTCCTCTCTTTTTCTCTAAGATTTTTCACGAGAATTTAATGTAGAGAGAGAAAAAAATCCTCTCCAATTCTTCTCTCTCCCTCCGATTCTCCTTTTTTCTTCTCTTTTCTCCTTTATAAAGTAGGTGCCTCCCACTCAGTACACACATTTTGCTTCCTCTTTTTATAGTGGTTTATCTAGTACAAGTACAGCTAGCTGAGAGTAACGTGGATTGAGTGCTATGTCATCTTCCTGGAATTGTTATGGCATTCTTGTTAACAATCTAACCAACATTTTGCCATGGAAATATTTCACTTCCTTCATTTTCCTACTCTTTTCTCTCTTCTCTTCTTCATCCTAAACCTACTGCCAACCACAACCAACACCTTTCTTTCCTAATTATAAAAGTAACAAATAATAACATTTATAGCACAATCCAAGCTTTTTTATGCAATGTTCTAAAAATATCCTAAAACTGAAAACATATTTACTTAATTAAAAACAATTAATTCACTCTGTGGGCTTGAAATATAACTATTTTCAAGAGCTATCAAGCCCACTTTCGTCTACGTAATATTCGGGTTAGGTCACTTCACTTATTCATGTTTATTTCACTAACCCCATTTTCTTTTCACAAGCACCGCACTACGTACCACCACCGCACATAAGTGATTTTTCTGTTCCCGTAGATACATATTTTAGGGCACCGACGTCCTCCACATTTTACATTTCCATGTCAACATCGATGCCGACCCAAATACTGATGCATTCACTGCTACCAATAAGGACAGCGCTGTAGACGCCCATACAATAGTAGATGCCAGTGTCGATGTCGGGGACAATACCTTTGTACTCGGCATTTGGCGCACCTTATTATTATACGCAGATAGTGACACAAACACCAACCATATCACTATTTTATCAGGGTGGCTAATCGGCATAATCACCAGCCGCGGGAGAGAAGGATACATGATGGGAGCCTAGGTCGACACAACAGTCGACCACGAATGACGATGATGGCACTGGTGTAGCTGGAGACGAGGCCATTGGGCTATTGCTAAGTAGGGGTGGAGGTGCTGATGACACTGGCGAGGAAGTGTACAGCCCTGCACCTCTAAAGTCCTGTAAAAATTTGCCACGCAACCGTTGTCTGCCGCTTTGCGGCACACATTCTCCCCGACGATACGATTGATGTATTTTTTTGTAACAATGCGATGTAAATATAAAGTTTTGGAATAAATAAATAAATCGAGGTTTTTCATTCAAATATAACATTTTTCTTCATTACTATCTAACATGAGTTATGCATAAGTTAACAAGAAATAACAAATTTGGAACATCCGAATAATGGATGTGTTGTAATGAATATATTATCTAGAAGAAAATAATTCTATTGACACTAAGGGCCCAAAGTCTAGAGAACAAGTCATATAATTTCAACCCACCCATGCTCCCCAAGTATTCTACAAAAGTTACGTCAATGAACAGGAGAATAAAACGTTAGAGAAAGCACGCTCAACTAGAGGAGCTTTCTCTAACATTTTTCTTCTGCTAAACATTACAAGTGTCCGACGCTATGTTTTTTTGACCAATTTAACCATGTTTTCTTCTACCAAACATTACAAGTGTCCCTTACAACGCGTTTTCAATGAAAGAAAATTTATAGTTTGCAAATCAGCCCTTCCCTGTGCCTATAAAAGGGGTCTCACACACCAAGCTTCATCGTCCTTCAAACATCTTATCCCCCTCTTCATCCTTTCTCAATAAAATATTTACTTAATGTTCAAGGTATTCTTGAGTCGTCAGTGATGAGATATCGCTCTAAGACGCACACATTTCATATGTCCTGCCGAGATTGGATCATTACCTCTAAAACCTATCCTGGGGAAGTGGAGGTCTTAATTGATGGTCGTTATGAAGTAATGAATCAGGGTATAACGGGGGAGCCAGTTGACGGTTGTTACGCGACCATGAGCTTAAAATTTTTAGATACCTGAAAATGTTGCCTTATAAATACCATACAGAAGTTTGAGGGCATATTCATACGAAAACTCTCTAGGTATTTTTTGTATAATCGGTGTAATTTTTTCACCATTACCAGGCGACTGGTACCTTTAACCTTTCCTCTTATTCGAAGGTTGGCACCGTTATGGATCCAAGAGAACTCTAATGCGGAGAGGGCTATTGCGGTACAGTAAATGTGATGCTCCTTTCGGGGCGACGACGGTTNNAAGCCATTATTACCTACAATCGTTGTCACACCGACCCGAGTTTGACCTTTATGTGCAGAAACATTCGCTCTCTACCTTAGAGCCCTCTTGTGTCCACCTCGGTGTTAGCCTTCGGATAAGAATGAAAGATTAAATATACCATCTACTTGGAAATAGAGAAAAAAATTACGTTGATTACACCAAAAGTCCCAAGAGTTTCTTCGTATGATTATGGCCTCAATCTTATGTATGGTATACATATGGCATCATTTGCGTGTATCTAAAAAGCTTAAACTCCTGAGTACATAACAATCGTCACCTATCCCCCTAATTATACTCGAACCCGTGACCACATCACAACCGCCGACTAGGACCTCTACCTACACTTCGATTGATCGTATCAAGCATTATTACCCCGAAACCAGATTTTTGAGGTGATGGTCATATCTCGCAATGACATATGAAATCTATGTGTTTTGAGGCGCGAATAAACTTTTGTGGTTTCAATCGAAAACCCTAAACCCTTTCAAAAAAACCATAAACCCTAATATCCTAATCCAAAACCCTAACCAAAGAAAATTAAAAACCTTAACCCTAAAACGAACTATTTTCCTAAATAAAAAGTGGCCTAAAGGCCTAATTAAAAAAAACAACACTTTTGCTTAGTTTAGCCAATAAAAGTATTAATAAAAAGGATTAATTGAATAAGCAACTCTCAAATTATACCACCTTTTTTTTAATTAAACATCTAAATTCTTTTGTTGAACTAAGTACCTAAACTAAAATTTTGTAACAATTATGGGCTTTTATCATTATCTCTATTTAAAAGAAACTCTTCCCCTCTCTTTTTATCCTCTATTTCATCTTCTTCCTTTCATCTTAACTTCTTTTCATCTTCACTTCTCTCTCTAATCTTTATTCACAATAGCAAAAAGTGAAAAAGATAAGATTTTTTAGCATAAGTGGCAAAATGAAAATTATAAATGTGGTTAAGGAAGTTAAGATTTAAGAAAAAAGAAAAAAAGAAAAAAATTGTGAAAATAACGTGGGGGAAGAGAGGAGAAAAGAAGAAGAAACAATATAAGAAAAGAAGAAAAAAGGAAAGCAAAAATCAGTAATTTGAAGAAGAAGGAGAAGAAGAGGGGTGCAAAGAGAAA
>JABEZY010263304.1:0-14587 GCA_013467495.1 Gossypium gossypioides
ATGCTCAATTTGTATTAGATATTATAATTATTTAAGTTTATTTTTTACCTAGTTAATATTTAGATACCATTTATACCTAGATATTGCAATTATTAAACTTGATTTTTACGAAATTAATATTTAGATACTACTTTGTACTAGTTTACCAAATTAAACTAAAAATGTTACTAAATTTATCATAAAAAATTATAAATTCTATAAAATAAATCAAATTTAAAAAATTTTGAAAAACTTTGGGGAACGTAAATTCATTATTTTTTAAACACCAATTATAATATTAAAATAAAAAATTCTAAAACTTAAAAGGGCTTAAAAGAAATTTTACAAAATTTAAGGGGATCAGGCCTTGCCACCCCCTAAATTTGCCTCTGGTTAAAACAACCTTAAACATTTGATTAACATGTAGTTATTGATTGAATAGTTTATTAGATTTTCATGTGAATTTTATTTCACCACTTTAATGGCAACAAGTAACTAAGTTAATTGGACATACTATTACCATTATGAAAAAGAAGGATCAAATCATGTTAAATTAAAATAGAGAGATTAAAATTTTAATTTTAACATAGTATAGGGACTAAAACCAGAACTAGCCCAAAAAATTTACAAATGAATAATGAAAGGGAAAAGACCACCACGGAACAAGATAAAAAAAAGAAAAAAGAAGGTAAAATAGTTGGATGTTATTATACCTTATATATTTCCCCATATGGCAACCTGTTTTAATGATTTAGAATTATGGCTCTCTCTTTTCATCTTTGATTTAATTAGCATGATTATTGTAATAATTAAGAAAGTTTCGGTTCGAGTTTGAATATACTTAAAAATGTATTATTCGATTTAATGATTAAAAAATTTCAAATAATTGTAGTAGTAAAAATTATATAAAAAAATATGAAAACCTTTATTGTGATAAAAATTTAAAGGTCCACTTGATGCATGAAAATATTTAAATAAGAATATTAAACTTTTGGGTAAAAAGTAGATATGTTTAGAAAAAACCCCAAAGAATTTTTTTGGTTAAGAAACATACGATAATGTTGGAAAGGATAACAGTTTACAATTTTAAGTTTTTAAGTTCAAATTTTATAATACGTAAATGTTATGTGTAGATTTTCCCTCAAATTATTTTAGGTTTAACTTTTATTATGTGTTAGTCCGGTTCGAATTTAATCTAATCTCATTCAACATATATTTCAAATTTTAATCATTTAAAATTGGCCCATATGCATGTGTATAATTTATAACTTAGACCCAAACATGGCCCAACAAATTTGGGTTTTTTCGCTGTTCTTGATTTTACAGGTTAGTCGAATGCTACCCTATACCACGTATCTTCATAGATCTTACACAATTTAATGGTGATTACTTCATTTTTGCAGTGGAGTTTCGATTGAATTATATTAATCAGGTAAAGAAGTTTAGCACAATCGTAGATTGTAATTTTGGCCCTTCCAAAACACAAATTATTTAGCTTTTATCTTTCACCCCCATTTTTATTTTATCTCAACCAAATCACAAAATTCTCGAATTTCCCTTTCTTTTCATATCAAGAGGGTTAGACTTTGTGGGAATTTAACAACCAACATTGCATTGGAGTGGGAAAGGTTGTGGAAATGCAAAATTCTACCCAAGGTGAAAGCATTGTATATCCACCTAACTTAAAGCTAGTCTTTTGTGCCCATTATGTTGTGCCAACCATGTACTATTCCTCGGTCCTAACCGTCTTGTCTTATTGGTATATGTTTATAAACTTGTGCCTAACTATCTAAAAGTGATTTGTAAATAGTGGAAGTATCACTTGAAAATAACATTTGATTTAGGGGAGTTTCCAAAGCAATTATTTTTCCAAGGTGTGTTGTTATATCAAAAAGGGGAAATTGTTAGTTTTTACTTTCAAATGTTTTAATATAACAAGCTATTTTTAAATCCCCTTAATCAAATTTGCAAAAATTCAATTGATTATCCATAAAATATTTTCAAGTAATATAAAATTATTGGGAAATAAAGCGGAAGAAGGATCGTATTCAAGTTGTTCAACTCGAGAAGGAGGTATTCAGATTGACATGTAAAAAAAGATATAAACAAATTTAGAAATAAAAAGAACGAAAACACTAAAAAAAAGAAATTTAAGAACAAACAAACAATAAAAATAATAAATAAATAAACGAAAATTAGAAAAAATAAATAAAGTGGAAGATGAAATGAATAAACTGATAGATATAATGGATAGATGGATAAATGTCTAATTGAATCATTTGCCATATAAATCCCAACAAACTCAATTAACGACTCTAATCAACCCTCCAATAAATAATCCTTGACAAATTGAAGGATGAAAAATGAATTATCATGACTCATTGCAGAAAATCAATAAGAAAATTACTTTTAAAAATCACAAGAAAGAAATATTGCACAAAGAAACTAATTCTTAAAGTTGAAAACTTTGTTCATTAAAACCATTGTTTTTTTAATGAACAATGAAGAGACCTTCATATAGGCTAACTTAATTACATCCAAATAAATTTCTAAAATATAATGAAACTCTGATTAATCTAAACGAGAAGTCGTTCTAAACTAAACTTTCTTTTTGATTAGGAAACATCAAACTCCTAAACAACTTAAAATACTTAAACAATATCCAAAATTCAGAATAAATAAATAATAAAATCTAATAAATACAATATTGGACTCATATATAATAAAAATTAAGCCTAAAAATCGAACCCAATATGATTTAAATTCGAATTAAAAGCCTGAAACTCGTAATTTCCATAATAATCCCGTTTAGAAATTCTGCTCATGTAATTTTCACTAAAACGATCATAACTTGAGCTTCCAAACTCTAAAATGAGTGATTCAAAGTGCATTGCGAAGCTAAGAGATAGATTTTCAAATGATATGAGACATGTCAACCTAGAAATGCCTGAACCCCATCCAAAAAGTCGCCGCGAGTTGGCTGATTTTTCAAACTTGAAAATTGATAGCTTCGATAAATGAAATTTAATAAATTTCACTACATCTATGCATGTATCAAAAACTCAAAAACAAACTTCCAAAATTCCTTGAACTTTTACAAATGTTTTTGAGTACTCCGAAGACTTTTCATACATGTTTCTAAGCCTTTTCTAAACAATTTTTAGGCTAAGTATCAATACCCCTTAAACAATGTCTCACAACACTTTCTAGAGGGATATTGTATATTGATACCTTGTAACAAGTTATCAATACCTAGAAGCTAAGTATCGATACCTATGAAAGGTACCAGTACATGGAAAGTAAGTAGTCATAACATTATCTAGAATAGTATGGTATTGATACATGTTCATTAAGTATCAATATATGCTAATGTGGTATTGATATATGAATAATTTTTTTTAAATACTATCATACATGTCAAAAGAATAGTAGGTATCAATACCCATACATTTGTAGCAACTATTTTTCTTCAAGGTATCAACACTACGACTTGCAAGTTGTCATTAATATACGAATTTAATACTCTCAACGACTAGAAACTCCTTCCAACAACCTCGAATGGCTACATCTATAAATAAGATCCGAAAACACTCAAATGAAAACATTGTTTTTAAACTTTCAACAATCAAAGTGCAAAAATCTCATCTTTCATTTGTTACACTCTTTTGTTAATTTTTTTTTTCATTTTACAAGTATTTATTGTGTTTGAGAGAGCTGAATTATTGTCTATCCACCTTTGAGATGTTCTAATTTCTTCATATTCTTATTTCTCTTGTTTGAAAGGGGCTTAAGGTTTTGGGTAGAAAACCTTAAGGAGAATAGTGGTTCTATTTACTAAGTTAAAAGATAGAGAATTATTAATGTTATACATTGCCCCTAGAAATGTAACAATTAGTGGATTGGGGGAAAACCTATAGCTGTCGAAAGCTAAGACAATGGATGTAGGCAATTGAGACCAAACCACTCTAAAATTTTTGTGCAATATTTTTTAGCTTTATTTTATTTATTCTTTAAACACCAATTCTCCTCCTCTTGTGTATTTAAATGATAACAAATACTAACCCTTGAAATGCTAGTATTGCTTAGAATGTAATAATCATGTCCCCATATGTAATAATCATCAATAAATCTTGTTTCAACAACTTAAATTAAAACAAAAATTATTTAACATCTAAAAAAAATCGAGGCCATCCTCATAATTGCTAAAGCCATCAAAGCACCCAACATGGAAAGAGTTTTTCCAATACTTGTGTTTGACCACTAATTTCATAGAGAACTATCCAATTAAAGTCAACATTGCCAAATTGATTGTTTATTTTTTTACGGTATTAATTATGTCATTAATCATAAATCAAATCCTACATGTCACCTTGTTAAGAGATATTTAAAAACTTGCCTAAGTTATTGGTCTTATACCCCATTTTCAAGCTTCATAGCATGTTCAAGTAGACCCTAATTATTCACCAATCAATTCCCAAAAACAATATAGTGTCCAAAGACAACATATTATGTTTCTAATAACCCAAGAAAACACTCAAATTCCAAAAGCCTAATTGGAAACGTATCACCTTAACAATAGATAAAATGGCCAAGGAAGTTGCAACTATATCCTTAATCTAAGAGATAACAAGCTTTTGGTTAGGACAAGCACTACTTGATTCATGCACAAATGGGGTGAAATTTATTAAAATCAAGTCAATCAAGCTGTCAATTTTTAAGTTTGGAATATCAGTCAGCTTACAGTTAATTTTTGGATAGGATCCAAGCATTTCTGGGCTAAGATGTCTACGTAACATTTGAAGAGCTACCTCTTAGCTTCAAAATGCACTTTGAATCACTTTTTAGTCTAGGAGCTCAAGTTATAACCACTTTAGTGAAGACTATGCAAATAAAATTTTTGGATGAGATTATTACAGGAAATCATGAGTTTCGGGCTTTAATTCGAGTTTAAATCATATTGGGTTCAAGTTTAAGTCCTAATTTTGATTATATGTGAGTCCAATATTGTATCTATTAGGTTTTATTATTTATTTATTCTAAATTTTAGGATACTTTTAAGTATTTAAAGTTGCTTAGGATTTTCATATTTTTTATTCGATAAGAAAGTTTAGTTATATTAAAACTACTTCTTATTTAGATTAATTAGAGTTTCATTAAGAAAGTTTAGTTATATTAAAACTAATTCTTATTTAGATTAATTAGAGTTTCATTATACTTGAAAGTTTTATTTGGATGTAATTAGTTAACCTATATAAAGGCCTCTTCATTATTCATTAGAGTTATTGGTTCAATCATTAATAAAAACTTCAACTCTTGGAGTTAATTTCTTTCATACAAGATTATTTTCTTGTAAATTTTAGGAGCGACTTTTTTCTCCATTTTCATCAAGGAATCATGAGAATTCATTTTTCATCCTTCAATTTTCCAAGGATCATTTATTGGAGGGTTGATTAGATCCATTAATTGAATTTTTGGGGTTTATATCTCAAAGGGTTGAGTTGGAAAACTATCTTTATCCATATCAATTAGTTTATTCGATCCATCTCCCACCTTTTTATTTTCGTTTTATTTATTTATCTATGTTTTGAATCATTATTTTTCTTTTATTCTTGAATTTATTCTTTTAATTTTTTTTCGTTTTCTTCATTTCTTAATTTGTTTGTTTCATCTTTCAGATTAGATTTGAATCTTTTTTCGTGTAGAACAACTTGAATAAGATCTTGATTTGCTGCCTCCCTATCATTCAAGTTGTGAGAACCCATTATTCATCCTTTAATTTGTCAAGGATTACTTCTTGGAAGATTGATTAGAGCCATTAATTGAATTTTTGGGGGTTTATACTTACAATGTTTATATCTAAAAGTGTTTAGTTGGAAAACTATCATATATCCATAGATCAATCAACTTGCGACAAATTTTTGGATAGGATCCAAATGTTTTTAGGCCGAGATGTGTGCATAGCATTGAAGACCTATCTCTTAGCCTCGAAACACATTTTAACTTACTCGATTTTAGAGTCCAAGAGTTCAATTTATGACCATTTTACTGAAGACTGTGCAAGCAAAATTTTTGGTCGGGATTATTACGGGAAATAACGAGTTTCAAGCTTTAATTTGAGTTTGAATCATATTAGGTTCAAGTTTGAGGCCTAATTTTGATTATATATGAGCATGATATTGAATTTATTAGGTTTTATTATTTTATAATTGATTTATACTTAATTTTAGAATATTTTTTAGTATTTAAAGTTGTTTAGGAGTTTTATGTTTTTTAGTCAAAAGAAAGTTTAGTTATGCAAAAACTATTTATTGTTTAGATTAATTAGATCCTATATAAAGGTCTCTTCATTGTTCATTAAAGGATTGCTTGATTCATTAATAGAATTTTCAATTCTTGGAGTTAATTTCTTTCGTGTAAGATTGCTTTCTTGTAATTTTTAGAAGCAGTTTTTCTTCTTGATTTTCTTCAAGAAGTCGTGGGAATCCATTTTTCATCCTTCAATTTGCCAACGATTATTTCTTAGAGAGTTGATTAAAGCCATTAATTAAATTTGTTGGGGTTTATATCTTAAAGGGTTCAATTGAACAACTATTTTCTATCCATATCCATTGGTTTATTCAATCCATCTTCCACATTTTAAATTATGTTTTCTTTATTTATCTATGTTTTGAATCTTTATTTTTTTTATTCTTGAACTTATTATTTTTGTTGTTTTCATTTTATTTGATTCTAAATTTGTTTGTTTCTTCTTTTAGGTGAGATTAAATAATTTTTTTGAGTCGAATAATTTTAATACGATCTTGTTTGTTGTAGGGAACTAATAAATACCATCATACATGTCAAAAGAATTTGCTCGAATTGTATAAAGGACAAAACAAATCTTTCATTAAACCTCTATTTTCTCAAATGTTAACAAGTAATTAAGATATAAGCTACAATTATGGGGGGAATCAAGAATGTTTTTTGCATAAACAAATTAGTAATTCAAATATTCATAAGCCCATTCTAGGTGGAAATGTGTTTGGCATGCAACCCAAGCCTTTAGGGTTACCAATCACCACCACCAATACAACAATATGTATCTCAAACATAATTGAACCACTTTCATTGTAGTGTTTGAAGGATCCGACACTATTCCATACGTCTTTGTTTCCTCTATAAACTATCATACTAATAGATGATGTTGGTAATATTCCAAAATTCCTCATTTCTTCCGAGATATTTGAAGTTTTGTATGTTTTAATTTTCTTGCAAAACCTGTAAATAACAACATTATAATAGTGTTATGACACTTGTAGGCCATTTTTGAAAGTTGGAATTTTTGGGTATATAATTTGCCACCCATAGAATGCATGTCCTGATCAAATCATTGAAGTAACTACATGTCTTAGTTTCACTAAATAGAGATGTTCGTGTGTTCAATCCATGTTCTCCGTATCCAGTTTTGACACACACATATATAGGTTTGGAAATTATTGACGATTTTCCTGGAAGCCAAGGGCCATATAGCTTGATAGATAGAGGTTGAAAAAGCCTCCAAGGGAATGGGAGCTGTGGAAGGTATTGTAAGAGAGGGGGAGACGAGCCTAATGTTGAGAATGAGAGTGTAACACCCCTAACTTGTCTCCATCATCGGATTAGAGTTACGGAGTATTACGACAGTTGACAAATTCAGTAATAGTTTAATACTATTCGAAATTAAATTCAAATATAAAAACATTTATAATCAATTAATATTCATAGCATATATATGAAAACATGCCTTAAATTGAGCTTACAGAACATTTAAAACAGACCGGGATCAATTCTTGATTAAATTGAAACTTCTACAAAATTTTGAGTAAAAAGTGTAAACAAGGGTTACATGGCTGTATGGCTAGGCCGTGTGAAGGACGTGTGGCCCCAAGCGTGGTTGTGTGGCTACTCCATACGCTCGTGTTCTCAGACCGTGTACAATTCGAATATAGGGTCACACGGCCATGTCGTCAAGTCGTGTAACAATCTGTAGCCGTGTGGGAAAACCTGCACCAAAATTAAATAGACCACATGGCCGTGTAAAGTGGTTGTGTGTGGCACACGGCCGTGTGACTGTCGTGTGCACCTAAAATAACTTTTAAAACAAGCCAAATCATCAACCATTTCTTAGGTACCAAGCCATACCATTTTCAACCATTTTCACACATTCAAACATGCCTAAAACATACCAAAACATTCAACCCAAGGGCCTAGACAATATGTCCTCATTGGCACCACAAGTCAAACACTAATCTAACTTCACATTCAAAGCTCACAAGTTATTACCATATAAACATGTTAAACATACCAATTCATCTATTCCATTCACACACACATTACCATACCCCAAACCATTTTCAAGAAGAATGAACCAAATAACCAAAAGCACTTACATAGATATACAAGAGCCAAAATACCAAATATATACACAACCACAAATCTTTCTTAACTAAATTTATAAACAACATCATCATAAGTAAAAGAACTTAAAGGCTCTTAGTACATGCCATTTATAACCAATTTCAAAATGATCAAAACTTCTAACGATTTGAAGAACAGATAGTGTGTGTGCACTTAAATTTCCAACCGACCTTGACTTTTGATGATCTACAAGAATGAAATGCAACAGACGTAAGAAATTAATGTTTAGTTAGCTCGTATAACTTAAACTTAAACTTCAACTTACAGAATAAGTATTTGTTCAAACCATTCATGCATAGATTCATTAATTAGCTCATAAGCACATTTCTTTCCTATACACCACAAATCTCATAAGGTTAGTAAGTTCAATAATAAATCATATAATCCTAACATGTCATGGAACATTTATAAGTAAACATATTAAGTACACATTTCATTCATCACATATCCAATAAGCATAACTATTTCATTTCAAGTGTTCATACCAACATTTTCCATTTCACATGTCAAGGTCATATAACATTTCATATATATACATTCGTTTAAGCCTTTATGACTCGTTGAACCAAATGAAATAACATCAGATACTCGGGAAAAATGCTCACACAAGTTGTGACTGTAATTGTATATGCTCACACAAGCTATGAATGGGTCTGCTCACACGAGCTGTGGGTCAGGATGTTAGGCCACACAATGCTGCTCACACGAGCTGTGGAGAATCCGTAACAAATGCAGGACCTAAGCCATTGGTAGGACATCTAAGACCAGCACCCGAAACTGTAATAATCCCTTAATGATATGTCATTTGTATCTTAAGCACTCACAAGGTTCAAATGGGCCATTTCTTATCCAAATCTTATAATTATTTACACATTAATTCATCACCATTACTTCACCATGTAATTTCTCATTTTCAATCATAACCTTCAATTTAGCTAACATTATAATTTAATCCAAATCACTAATTAACATTTAACAACCAATTTAAGCTATACATGACATAAATGTTAATCAACAATTCACCCAAAACAGCAATTAATAAGCTTAATCAATATACGAATTTACCTACACAAAAATGATTACGAATACGATGCCGACGACTAATCCGCTAACTTAGCTTTTCCACGATTTGAGTCCGATTGATTTGCTTCTTGATTATACACCAAGAATCAGCTTGGCTGAAGCTTTTCAAGACAAAAATGGTGTTTTTACTTCCAAATTGGTGATGTGAAGAAAGAAGAAGACAATTTGCTTTTGCTTTCTTTAGTTTAAGTTTTATTTATTAATTTACTAACTTAACCTTTAAAAATATCTAAAATTTCCATCTTAATTCCACCAAATGTCCACCTAAATCTAAATAGGTATATTTACCACATAACACCCTTAATTCATGTTTTTATAATCATTTGACATAAATAAACCTATTGCAATTAACATTTGCAACATTTACAATTTAATCCTTTTTTCTTAATTAACTATCTAAACATTAAAATTTTCTAATTAAATTTTAATATGACAATGTAAAAACCCTATAAATAGTAAATAATAAATAATAAAATACTAACTTGTCGAAATTGTGGTCTCGAAACCACAGTTTCCGACACCACGGAAAATAGATTGTTACAGAGAGAGTTCCCCCCAACAGAGGGGAGGCTTATATAGCCTTCAAGTCCCGCAGGATAATTGTAAGAGTATATAAGGATCACGTGTAGGTCGTTAATAGTCCATATGTCTGTAATGATGCAGTACTTGGCGATGTGAGATGTCAGTGAGATTTTTGTGTATAATAGTTGACCTGACAAGGTTTTCCAAGTGTGATGGAGACTTGCAACAAAACCTAATCTAAGTTCAACCTAATAAAAAAATCAATATTATATATGTTTAACACCGAGTTTTGTCTGAATGGTATAACACCCCCTATACACGATCTGACCATCGGGTCAAGATATAGGGATGTCACATTTGGTGCCAGAACAATCATGGCCAGAACTAACATTCTGATTCATTTTCTGTAATCAATTTGACATTATTAAGACCTTATTTTCATAACAAATTTAATACATCCTGATAACCCTTCAAATAACTTCATATTTCAATATTTTTGACATTTGGAAACTATTTCAAGGGAGAGGTATCGATACCTTACATTGGCTTGGATATCAATACCCATGTCAAGTATCGATACCATTTTGAGCTCCGATGTTTGAAAAATTCAGAAAAAAATACCCTAAATATTGATACATGGGACAAGATATCGACACCTCCTATTATGTATCGATGCTTTATCCTTGGTATCGATACCAAAATAGAGTTCGATGTTTTATTTTAAACAATGGGTATTTTACCTAATCAGTCCTTCAAATTTCACCTATTTTAGCCCCTGTTCAATTGACAATTTAAACCAAACCAATTCACATATCATTTATGCATTTTCAATCCCAATTACTCATAATTTAACATATTGCTCTTGAACATGTGAACTATTCCATATAATTAAAACATGTAACTAGTTTTATATTTAAGTCCCTTAAACACATCATCCTTTAAACATACCTAGGTACATACCATTTACTGAAATAAAATAGAAAATAAACTTTACTCTTTTCCTTGGATTTGCTGACGTGATGAGATGCTTTCAGTCTTTAAAAGTCCTTACTTCTCTTTACCTACATGTATAAGACACGCGTTAAGCTATTGCTAGCTTAGTAAGCACAAACTAGAGATAAATACCATTTTATCCAAACTAATAAAACTGATTTATTTTATGATCATTTTCATAATATTATTCAGAATTTGTACTCATAATTAACTTTAACTTACCATTCAATTGTTACATATTTTCATCTATTGCTATCATTTATCATATCATAATTTAGTCCTATTTCAATATATTTAATTTTCTTATTCATTCATTTAACAGATACTATACTTTAACATTTAATAAGGGAAACCTTTTACCATTTTACAGAGGCCTAGTAGACTTAACAAAACACGTAGGATATATGGAATAGAACGGGACAACGCCGAAGCGTGTAACAAGACAGTACCGAAGTGCGTAACAGGACAACGTCAAAACGTGTAACAGGACAACACCGAAGTACGTAAACAAAGAGCACGCTAAATCTTCCTTAACAACATGCCATTTATATCCCACTACTTCTTATCTTGTCTACTTGGGCATTCATATCAGAGTTGATTATATTTTCTTATTTTAGAACAAAATCTCAATACTTTATTTCAATCTAGTCCACTTGTAAAAACTCAAAGACAACATTTCTAACTTTCCTCAGTTCATATGACATATTTCACTACTTAGTAATATTTCCATAAATCATTACTAATTCTTATTATAACTTTCACATATTTTATAATTTAATCCTTTTCCTTCTCATAATTCATGAAGTATTATCATAACATTTCCATTTCATTTCACATATCACTTATTAACATATTTCACTTCATTTACTCACTTACTTATAATAGTTACAATTTCATCAATTTTCATGACTTTTACAATTTAATTTTTTTCTCACTTTTCTTTCACCTTCTCTACTACATATTACTTAGTAAATAAAATTAATTCATCATTTACTTATATTTAATCCTTATCATGTCTTACTCTTCATGTAAGTATATAATTAAATATCATAACAAGACTTTTATTCAATTAATAGACCTTAACAATTAAAAACATATTTAAAATAAATGAAACTCTAGTTGTACTTACAAATCAGAGTTTGGAATCAAGCTTTCTTCTTCTTCTTCCTTTGGCTCCTCATTTGCTTTAATTCTCCACTTATTTCCCACATTTCTTCACTTTTTTTTTCATTTTCCATATCAAAACATAAAATATTTACACATTAAAATCATACTCACATATCATAAACTACGTTATTCAAATAAACTAGCATGTATTTCATGAAGAATTACCATTTCTTACCTCAATCTCTTGTACTCAACACTAATCTCTACTTTCTCTCTCCTCCAAAACAACTATGGTTGGGCTTCACATGAAATTTTGATAGTCACTACACTTCTCTATTGATATCACTCGCTAATCATGAAGAAAATTGGAGGATTTTAGCTTAATTAGCTTAGAAATGGTGAAAAAAACTTATTTGAAAGAAAAGCAAAAGTTAAGGATGATAGCTATAGAAGTGGCATGAAAGGCAAAATAGAGATGATGGCTTTTTATCATCTTTTCTCTCCTTTTTCTACACATTTCCATGTAAATATCTATAACAAAATCTATTAATTAATTATTTACCATTTCCCCCACCAATTATACTTTTACACATATTCATCCTTAATCATTATGTCTGCATAACTATCTCATTCAAATAATTACCATTTTACCCCATAACTTTTCCTATAATTCCATATATGATTCATACTTCTTTTTGGTATATTTCCACATCTAGCCTTTCTTCCTTTTTCCTTGATTCAATTTAATCATTTTCACCTATTAATTTTCTTACTTTGGCCCCAATACTTTTCACTATCTTACAATTTAATCAATACCCCGAATTCATTTTTCTCAATATACAAGTCTTTCTAATAATCTTCAGTATTTGTCTTCACTATCTCGTAACACTGTCAATTTCAAATTTCTGACTTTTTCAGATTATAACTGAATTATCATTTATTTATCACTATTCCAAACTCTTGAAATTTTGGGGATTTTACAAATAGAGGAGTAGGACTTTCAATAACCAAATTAGTTGTTTGATTAGCAAGGTAATAATAACTAGTATATAACTTATAATTTTGAGTAATGAGTTTCGAATTGAGCATGAATATTTCATTATTTGGGTTCTAACATGACTCGATTATAATTTAATGACAACATAAAATTACATAAAGATAATCGATTATACATATAGTACATTCACAGGTAAAAAGAATCAAACTAGTACAAAGGATAATAGATGAAGACTCCAATGAAAACTTGAAAGTATAAGACAAAACCTATTTGTAGAAACGAGTGGGTACTTATTTTGCAAAGCAAAAATTGTGGCTAAAATGGTGCTTGGAACTGTGGCCACACTTTCAACCACAAAACCAAAAGTGCGTAGAAAATAAAGAACACTGAGATTGTTTACATAGTTCAACTTCAGTTTGTGTCTGCGAGGCCTTACCCGGAGCTAATACTAGTCTAACTCTCACCAATTTAACGATCTCATTGTTGTACAAAGACCAGATCACTCTCCCTTTAAGTGTTCCTCTAGAAAGCTTAGATTTACAACTCAAGAGACTCTTGATTACTTACAGAAAGACTGCACACATACACATTACCAACTTGAACAAATTTGTGCTCTATCAAGCTTTGAATCTCTCAGTTACTCTCAATCCATCTTTAATTTAGGCAAAACTTAAGTTTATATATTACTTAATTTTTGTTTACATATGAGTTCTAACCTAATCACCTTTTTATAAAGTAAAACTAAAAATTAACATAAGAGTCTTGGTGTAATCTAAAGTCTTCAACTATAGAAAGTGACTTTACTTGTTCCACAAGCAACTAGACTTAATCCGCAAAAAATCAATCTTCAAGTCTTCATTTTCAACTCAATTGATCTTTCATGTTTTGGACTTGAACTTGTCCAAATATCTTTAAAATAGATAACCTAATATTTTTGTTCTGAAATTTGTCAACTCTGAAAACATGCACAAATTCGATAATGAAATAGTGCTTGAAGTTATAGCCATTGTTTTAACAATAAAAACAACCAAAGAATTTATCTTGCCTTCAAATGTATAAACACTATTCAAGGCATATCCATAAACTAAAGATCCTTATATCACAAATATAAATGATGAAACTTAACGATGGAAGACTTTGGCATTAACCACCAATGCCAAAAGTCTTGTTGACATAAGGATGCATCACTTAAAAGCATTTGCGTGATAATTTTCATAGATGTTACATAGTTTAATGATTAATTAAATTCATTGTTGGTGATATATTTTCACGTAATTATAAAAAAATTCTTATATTAGTATTCAAATTATTAATTCCATTCTTATACTTAACAAAAAAAATTAAAGAATCAGTTTTTTATTTATTAGAATTTCGCGATCATGCTTTACAAAAATTGGAAAAGTTTATTAATTTGTTGTTTAACACATGAAACTGAACTATTGTAATTCTTTGCTAATCTTTATCATAAAA
>JABEZY010263434.1:0-13036 GCA_013467495.1 Gossypium gossypioides
TGTGTTTATCACCCTCAATCTTTATTAATATTTCATTTCTCATCCCTGACTTTTTAAAATTTTATTCACCATCCATAATCTTTTAAAAGATTTTATCATTCAGCCCTTTTTTAATTAAAAAAAAAATACTCAATTTAGCCCACATGACATAGTTCTTACATATATAATCATTTTATGAGCTTGTGTATATAAATTTAAAAAAAAAAAAATAAGATGTATATAATTTATGTTTAATGTACTTAATTTGTTGAAGTAAACTTATTTATTCAAATTTTAATGGAGACTTAAATTTTCATTCAATTATCTTCAAATCATTTTTAAAAGAGCTCATCTTTCTTTTCTTCCAAATCTCTCTTCTTTTTTTTTTGAGATGAATCTTTTCCAAAAATATGTTATATATATTATTTTTCACATAAAAATAGTAAGTTTTATTCCAATAAATTAAAACAAATAGCTGAAAACGAAATGTTAATAAAGGTTATGCATGGAAATGAAATACTAATAAAAGACTAAAGACAATAAATGTAAATTTTAGAACTAATATATGAAAATGTAATATTAATAAAGGTTATGGATGATTAATACAAAATTAAAGGCAAGAAGATCCACATTTTACTCATTTTACTAACTAAAAATCTAATTAATGAAGTAATTACTATTATTTGCATTAAGACCGAAATTTCAAAATTAAAAAATATAAAGACTTAGAATGATCGGTTGGAGAATATAGCCTAAATCTACAATTAAATTTAACCAAAAAGAATTAATGACTACTATTTAGGTTAGAACTAAAATTTTAAAATTTAAAGAGTACAATGACTAAATTTGACCAATTCGAAAAGTACAGAAACTAAACCTATAATTTTCACAAAATACATAGAGTAATATCAAAATTAGTATGTAATGTTATCTAAATATTTGGTGTTGTATTTTAAATTTATCAATATATGAAAAATATATACACGCATCTATATAATAATTATTTAATGCATAAAAAATAATAAAAGTTAAAATGGTTATTTAAACTCATTTTCTCTTTCGTCTATGAGAATTTATAAGGCGTAAGAATCTTGATTTGCACTCTATTAAGTTTGATTGTTCAGATAGATGCTCAATCAAGTATTTAGACGCTGATTGTTTAAATAGATATTTGAACATGAGTTCTAAAAGAACACAAGAAGTAAGCAAAATAAGAAAAAGAGATAAATAAACACAAGAGATTTGTTAAAATACTTTGAAAACAACATTATTCTGTGAAATCTCGCTCAGTGAATAATTCTTATTTAACAATCTTTCAAATAATTTCTAGGTTTAAGTCTAACCTAACCTTACACAAAAAAGTAAGGTAAAGTGCAAAAATCCCAAGTAAAAGATACACAAGTAATCCACCAAAAGGCATCTTCAAATGTGTGGCACAACAACCTATTTAAGGCTAAAATTGACATCTTCTCAAAGTAAAACTCTCAATTATAATCTAAATATATCTTCTTGAATTATCTTCAATAATTATCTCAAAATAAAGTAGAAATAATCTCCTTAAACTCAACACATAAATTTATTAAGGATAAATGATAAGCACGAGCTTTATCCACAAAGTTAAGTCGATCTCAACTTCCTCAAGACTCCAATTTGATCATGACTATGAGGCACAATAAATTACATCCATAAAACATGTCCTGAAAGTCCATTTGCTTATGGAAACGTCATATGAAAAACCCAAGTCAAATAAGGCAATGAATAAAATACTCCGGCTATCCTAATGTCTTCATTGATCAGCCAATCAATCCCTTGATCATGTCTTGACTGATTAGATGACTAATCAGACATTAAGTCTTCAGTGCTTAACAGCCTTGGTCCTGACATATGGTAAGGTAGTCATTTAATCTCATTTTCTTAAAGCAATTTTTAACATTAATTTTAATATAAATGTCGCTTAAAATAACTCTATTAAATGATTATAATGAATAAATTGACTCACCACATATTCCTAACTTAACATGATTTATTAAAATTAATTATATTTCATGAAATAACTTTTAGATTAAACTTATTTGATTAAATTAACATGATATCTCAAAATTGATGACCTTAAACACCTGCAATAGATGGCATGGCCGTCCAAGGGCATTGGAGCACCACACAACACAACACAACAGCAACAATTAAGACCAGCATGCTTAAATCAATCTATATTTCACAAAGGTAAAATACAACCTAATGGATATTAGTCACCAGAGTCCAGAGACTAACTAAGGGACATCATAACTCTGATGCTCACTTATTCCTGCACTATTTCACTGTACTTTACATTTGGATTAAAAGAAAGTGAAAAATAAAAAAGAAAGAAAAGCAAGGTAAACAAAAAAACTTCGTTCATTCTTGTTTTATTACAAGGAAAAATGGAGCAGTGATACCATATCAGTTGTACTGCATGTATATATAATTATAATCTCAAATGTATTGAAATAAATTAACAGTATCAATGACACCAGCTATGATTCCATATCAGTTGTTGCCTATCATGTTCTCTATCAGTTTTCCAATAGAATTGAATGAAGTTCCACCTTCCATAACACTCTTTCTTGCTATCTCACCCATTTCCTTCACTTTCTTTCTCATTTCACTTCCACCATCCATTACCATCCCCACAGCTTTCTCTATCTCATCCGCCATCACCACTTCATCACTATCTTTCCTATAGTTCAATCTCATCTCCACTGCTAATCCTAATTCCTTCACCATCTTGTATGCATTGAGCTGTTGTTCAGCATACAGAGGCCATGTTACAATTGGTACACCGAACCACAAGCTTTCCAGGATTGAGTTCCAACCACAATGAGATATAAAACCTCCTATTGCTTTGTGAGCAAGAACCTTCAACTGTGGCGCCCAACTGCATATCATCCCTCTCCCTTGAACCCTTTCCAGGAACCCTTCCGGTAACATGTTTGAAGCATCCTTTTGCGGTGGTTGCACACGCAAGGACCATAAGAACCTGAACCCACTTTGCTCCAGCCCCAGTGCTGTTTGTTTCACTTGGGGTGCTTTAAAGCTTCCCATGCTTCCAAAGCAAAGGAACACCACTGATGATTGAGGCTGATCATCGAGCCATTTCATGACCTTATCATCCGAGTCTGAGTAACTCAGACCATTGAGGTTAATCACTGGTCCAACTGGATAAACTGGAGGGTTTTGGCCGTTGGAGAAACAGTTTAGAGCATAATGCTCAACTTCTTCAAATGTATTAATTATTATACCTTTGGCATCCCTGAACCTTTCAGCAACTTTGACATATGCAGCATAACCTCCATCCTTGCTAAATACAGCCGATGGAAGAACATATGTAGGGACAGGATTGACAAAGCCTGGGATCACATGTTCAGGATCTGAGCTTTGGAATTCGGAGCTGTTCAGGCTATGTCGAGTTGGTAGATAAAACATGAGACCCAAGAAGGCTGCATTTGAGGTGATGAATATATAAGAAGGAAGATCAAAGTCAGTTGCAATATCAACCATGGGTGAACAAAAGAGATCAAGAACTAATCCCGCAACTCTGGTTTCATCCGAGCTACATTTCATTGAAACAATGTCTCTGACAGCGTTTCTAACAGGAGGGATGTAGCACTTGATGAATGAATCTATGATGCTTTCGGCTGACTTCCAAGGAGCTAAGGAGGGAGGATCCACTCGAGGGAGGTCAATGAGTTGGATTCCATCAGGTGGCAAAGCAGTGAGGGATTTGGTGTAGGCATCTAAAGCAGCATCTGGAAACCACTTCATGGAAAGAATAGTAACCCGAATCCGATCATTGTGATCGATCAGGAGCTTTGCGAATTCAACAGTTGAGACTAAGTGGCCAATTCCTGGCGTTGGAACGAATATGAGCTCTACTTTCTTCATCTCTCAGCTTGTTTGATGCCTGCTGCTTTTCACTTCTGTAGCAATTATTGTACTCTATATTTTATTGGAAGTAGTTCAGCAAACAGGTTTTAATATGGGACATGTTCCACTAAGAGTATGATAAACAAAAAAATATTCCTAAAGGCAACAAATATTGAAAAGCTGGATTACATATACTTTTTTGTTTTTGGTAAAAGGAGGCATTTAGCTGGGGTTGGCAGATTCGAAACTGAAAACTATATTTAACAAAAGATTTAAGTACAAAGTTGAATTCGTCAAGCCGACACGTTTTTGTATTTAATAAAAGGATTAATAATACCGGTTGGTAAGTGATCAACTTCAATATAAAACTGGCATTACCATGTCTGCCTTTCGACTTCACCTGCAAAATAAATAAAGGAGCTTTTATTAGAAAAAACCCTACTGCACCAATATTTTTAAAGATTGTTTGACCTTAGTAGTAATTGCATATAGACAAGCACATGGAAACCTGAACAAATCAATAAGGTGGGTTTATATCTCATTGTGGTTGGAACTTGATCCTGGAGAGCTTGTGGTTCGTTGTGTCAATTGTAACATGGCCTATGAGCACTGACCAACAGCTGAATGCATTTAAGATGGTGAAGGAATTAGGATTAGCTGTAGAGATGAGATGGCAGACGATATACAGAAAGCTGAATGCATTCTAGTTTGATATTCTGTTAATATAGAACATTAAAAAAATTATTATAGCATAAACTGCATGCCATTGGTACAAGATTTCCTATACAAATGGAAACTAAACATCGGTTTTGATGGAAGAACTGTATCCAGTTTGGTCATCATAGTATTTGGACCACAGCATCACACCGCCATACTTGGTGGAACCTTTGATAGAAGGAAGCACTTTTGAGGTAAGATCGGCTACCGGAATGAAGCCGGGGCTGCCGGAAGCCCTAAGAAAACTTTAGTTGCAGGGATATCTGTTGTCCATTGCTTCCATGCATCATCTAGATTTCCAATACTTGAAGATGAGTATTGGCATGGTGGATTGTTATAAAATTGTACCCAAACATAGACAAATAGACCGGTTTTCAAGGCACCCCCAACCCAAGCATCAGGGAAAGGGCATTGGGGAGCTGCGGTTAAGTACACTTTCTTACCACGTTTTCAGTATCCTGAAAGGTACTTTGCAAGGTCATCCCAATGTTGATTCGTTCCTCCTTCGATATCAAAGTCGACTCCATCCAAGACAGCATCACCTAGTGGTCGAGAAGATGATATCCCCCCTAAGAAGTTGTGCCAAAGATAAGTAGCCACCTGCCTAGCATCTTCAGCTGATGTAAGGTTGTAGCTCCCTGCACCTCCTCCTATCGAAAGCATTACCTTAATCCCTTTTGCTTGACAGGATTTAATGTCAGAACTCAAACCGGTGCAGCCATTGCGGTAGGGATTGCGGTGACCGGCAAGGTTGATCGTCGGAGTCTGGCCATTACCAAATGTTGAAAGAAAAGCTATGTTTACAAAGTCATAGTTACCAGTGGCACAAGTCTCCGCCAAGGTCCCCTCGTTTCCATTCTGACCCCATTAAATAGCAATTCCACCAGCATCAACATTAACAACGAGTAAAACAATGACCGAGCATAAAAATGCTAGTGGCCTTGCTCGAGTTATTGCCATCTTTATATAAATAATTTTTTCTTTGAAGCTTGGGTATATGCAAAAAGGTCTTAAATATAGGAGAAAAGCAGCCTTGGAATAACGTAGAGAGTTTGTTGTATATGAGGCATGGGAGCCGAGGTTACTATAGCCATCCATGTCTTTTGTGGGAGACCTTTAATTATGTTGGTGAATATAGTGCAATGCAAATGACAGTAAAACAGTTTGCGTTGCTTCAATGGTTTGGTTGACCCATAAAATGGGTTCAAAACACAAAGCTATTATATCTCACATTACAATTCTATCGCTAATGTTTCTTACAGAAATGGACAAAACTATTATGGTCTACTCTGTTTTGGGAGGAGAGAAACCTTCAGGTTACAGGTCAGCAACTTTAATGGCATTTCTTAGGACTTCTTGTTAACATTAATTCTCATAACTGATCTGGTATTTCTAATTCGAACTAAAAACCCCAATCTGATTAATCCAAATTCGAATTCTGCTAACTTGATTCGACCATAAAAAAATTAACAACCTCAAACCTATCTAACCTACACCCAAACATGTGTCGAATTTGGAATGACCTAAACCTGGATTGACTTGAAGAAATAACCAAAAATAATCCAAACTCGAGTTTCAAACACAAAGGAGGAACAAAAATGACCCAATCCAAAAGAAAAAAACCATCTAAAAACTCAATTACTGAACCTGAATCACTAGAACCCCAAAGGACTCGAAAATTTTAAAACCCGAATTAACCTGACCCATATCGACCAAATCCAATTAATACCCATATCCTACGGCATTCACCATATCCAATTGTGCTCTAATTCTCATTATCCTCTCTTCAATACTGCCAATCTATGCTTGTGGATGCCAGTAAGATTTAGCTGCAGTGCAGAACATACTAATGGAACTTTATGCCTTCTTCACCTGCATTAAGTAATTTTGTTAAACGAGAATTGTTTTCTTTTATGTTCGCTACTTGCAGAGAAGAACTTGAAGTGACCAACACATCAAACTGTATTGAATTAATGATAGACTAGAACATGAATAAAGATTATATACGGAAGTTATATAAGTTGTCAATAACAACTCATTTCGGCTGATGCTATCGACTTTTATGGATATCAACTTTCCAGGATATACTTGTTCCATCATTGGACATCTTGTTGCGCTTCCCATTTGCTTCAATACAATACAAGCAGTGGAGCTGGTTGCTTCATCTCATTTTGCATCCTAGTAGGTTTTCTTCTCAATATTTGGATGTTTCCTGTTGATGGCCTTACAGTCTTAACTACCAAACAGGGAATGTACATAAACCGCTCCTGCAATACAAAATAGGCTTACTTCTGTTCTATACACAACATGCTCATGAAATATCGTACGAGGGATTATAGATTGAACAACAATAAATCATCAAAAATTATAAAATATTGTGCATTTGCTCATGAAATATTTACAACAAATAGAGATATTTCAAACAAATGCTAGGACAAACCCAGGTCAAGGTAAGTAGATCATGACTTTTAGAGTATGAGAGATTTACCTAGCACCATACAAGTAAAGGTCAAGCAGATCTCTGCATATGTAAAACTTTTATCTACCCAACTTACGCTCATTAATCCCTCTCTCCATGTCCAACCCAGTTATAGGCTGACCATTTTTTTCTCCCTTGTTAACACAATCTTCACTTGGATAAGATTTTGATTCATTCCTTTATTTTTTGTTTCGCCTGTCATGATCCCCATTAAGCCTAGGCTGAACCTCATTGTCATCATGCCTTTTCTTTTTGCCGTTATGTTTTGCAATCTCTTTACTAACGTCAATGGATTCATCGGGAGTTCTAGTTCTTCCTCCAAAATCCCCAATTTTCTGTTTATTTTTTTTCAGGACAAAACCCTAATTTTGAATCCCAAATTTTAGGATTTTAGCCAAAAGAAAAACCGAACCTTTTTAGATAAAATTATTTAAAAAAAAAATTTTTTTGGGTTAATTATCTAATTGATTTCTCATTTTATAAGTCAAAGCAGGTACAAAGTAGATGAAATTGACGCGTGGCAACTTGTGGTACCTTCGAATGTACCCAGAACTTAAGAATGAAACAAGGCTGCCATAAAACTAGACTTTCTTTTAAACTACCAGTTTTGTCTTCCAAATAACTTGCCGACAACCGAAACCCTATTTCTAGTTTTACCGGTCAACGGAATATGAGTTCCGGCAGGCGATTACCCTTCACCCTTGTTCTCTTCTTTTGCCTTTTAGTTTCATCTCACTCTCTTACTTCTAACTATAATTTCCGAAAGAAACACAAAATCAAAGGACCCATTAAAACTTTAGTCGTCCTCGTGATGGAAAACCGTTCTTTTGACCATCTTTTGGGTTGGCTCAAATCGACCCGACCCGACATAGACGGTCTCTCCGGCACAGAGTCAAACCCAGTCAACGTCGCCGATCCTAACTCCCCCTTTATCTCTGTCTCCGACGATGCTCTCTTTGTCGACTCCGACCCAGGCCACTCTTTTCAAGCGATCAGAGAACAGATTTTCGGGTCGAACGACAGCTCTGCTGACTCGGCTCCAATGAACGGCTTCGCCCAACAAGCGGAGACAATGGGTGAAGGAATGGGAAGAACCGTGATGAGCGGATTTAAACCGGGTCGGTTACCGGTTTACACGAAGTTAGCGAACGAGTTCGGCGTTTTCGACCGGTGGTTTGCTTCGGTTCCGGCTTCGACTCAACCGAACAGGTTTTACGTTCATTCAGCAACGTCGTTTGGGGCGACGAGTAATGTCAAGAAAGACCTCATCCATGGATTCCCCCAAAAGACGATTTTCGATTCGTTGGACGAAAATGGCCTCAGCTTCGGCATTTATTACCAAAACATCCCGGCCACCCTTTTCTTCAAAAGCCTAAGGAAATTAAAGTTCTTGACCAAATTCCACAACTACGCTTTGAAGTTCCGGCTCCACGCGCGGCTTGGGAAGCTGCCGAATTACGTGGTGGTGGAGCAGCGTTACTTCGACGTGAAGGAGTTTCCGGCGAACGACGACCACCCGTCACATGACGTGGCGCGTGGGCAGAGGTTCGTGAAGGAGGTGTACGAGATACTGAGAAGTAGCCCGCAGTGGAAAGAGATGGCGCTTCTGATCACGTACGATGAGCACGGAGGGTTTTATGATCACGTGCCGACACCTGTATCGGGTGTTCCTAACCCGGACGGAATAGTTGGACCCGACCCGTTTTATTTCAAGTTCAATAGGCTTGGTGTTAGGGTCCCCACTCTCTTGGTCTCTCCCTGGATCGATAAGGCAACTGGTAATATTTTATTTTCTGTGTTTTTTTTTTTCTAAAAGTCAAATTAGCTTAGATATTTTTGATGGGTTCCTCTTTAAAAATTATTTCAATGAGATTGCATTTGATGGGCTAATAAATTTTATAATTTGTTACAAAAAATTTCCTTTTTTATTTGTGATGGTGTTGATTTTTGTTTTCTTTACGTGTACAAGTTAATTGTTGATTAAGACACTTTAGGAAATCAAAGATGAAAGTAATTGAATGTCATTTAGAGGAAGGCTTGACGGAAATGGTTGCTTATAAGGTTTGGTCTGAGGTTAATCAGTAATGGTGTTGGTTTGACGTCTTGTCCTTTACGTGATAATGGAGAGGATATTATTGCTTTGCTTCTAATGGTGGGATATTTCATATCTTTAACTCTCCCTTGGTGTTGGTACAGTGATCCACGAGCCAACTGGGCCAACACCGTCTTCCCAATTTGAACATTCTTCCATCCCTGCAACTGTGAAGAAGCTCTTCAACCTGAATTCAAATTTCCTGACAAAGAGGGATGCCTGGGCTGCTACATTTGAAAATTATTTTAAGCTACGTACTACTCCACGAACTGACTGTCCTGGTATGCTCAAATTTCATTTTCTTTATGCAATGCTTTTATCTGTACTAGCTATCGGCATTGCTCGGGATTGTTATCCTTTTCCTCCCTAAAATCGTAGCTTTCACCCACACCGTCCCCTGAAGAAGTAAAGGTGGTTTTGATTTCAAATATCAAAAGCATATCGTGTCTCATAATTGTCAGATATAGAGTTGAAATGCTTTTAATATGGCCGAAACAGTTTATAATATATCTAGGAATTTGGATGCAGAAACTCTTCCAGAGGTGACGACTTCATTGAGGCCATGGGGGCCAAAAGAAGATGCTAGCCTCTCAGAATTCCAAGTTGAGCTGGTTCAGCTTGCATCACAGCTCAATGGTGATTACGTCCTCAATACTTACCCTTATATTGGGAAAAGCATGCGAGTAGGTGAAGGCAACCGATACGTAGAGGATGCAGTCAAGAGGTTCCTGGAAGCCGGAAAGGCTGCTATAAGGGCCGGAGCTAATGAATCTGCTATTGTTACGATGAGGCCTTCTCTTACCAGTCGAATCGAGGATCGGGGTCAACATGTGGAAGCCTATTAGTCCTTCCATACGATCATCTACGCCCCAATGTAAATATAGTTCTAAATTATTACAGTACTCTCTATACATATTTATTGGTAATATGCCACGTATACTAGCATCAAAGCTTCATATCATTGACTGAAGTCAACTGTACTTATTCAGGTGTAATAAGCAAGCAGTGTGAGTTTTACTAGTTACGTATCAAAATCGAGCCTTTTCATCCAAGATAGCATTTTCTCTTCCCCTACCAAACAACGCAAGATTCTACTCTTAACGCAAGCCACCTATGATTGGGTTAATTTAGACCATGAAATATGATCCACAAGAGATCTGTAACACTCTTATCTCCCGAACCAGAACAAAGAACCAAACCAACATATTCCTTTACTGTTCATATAACCATCTACAATCCTCCAAACAGCTATATGTGCAACGCAATGCCTCCTTCAACTTGCAAATGCATAGGGGGAAAAAATCAGCAGCAGCATCAACCACATGGATGAAAGACTATCAAATAATACCCAATCTTTGCCATACCTCCAACAACTTTTGCAAATGAGCTAAATCTGTAAGCCTAAAATTAATTCATAAATTCCACAAGAAAGCGAAAGGCACCCAATATGCTATGAAAGAAAAAGGAAAATGGGAGAGTACCTGTTGGGTGATGGATTCATGGGCAACCATGTAATCCTTGTAGAGGAAAGTAGATACCCAGAGACGACGCCGTTGCAGCCCCCGTCAAGAATGAACCCAATCTCACCCTCAATACGTACCTCATCTTTCACCTTCCCCTTTTCTTCTTCTTCTTCTTCTTCTTCTTCTTTATGTTCTTTTTTCTCTTTCAAAATTTAGACCACTGTTTTCATGAAAGAAACTTAAAACGGCACCACTTTTGGTCACTTAACGATACTTAACGTTGTCGTTTTAGTAGTATATATATATTTTTGTTGGGGGTTGAAATCGAACATATGTTGAGCAGAGGCAAAGCCAATATATAAACGAGAGAGTGAAAGCCAAAAATACACGTTTCAGTGTGGAGAAAAACACCCCACTTTGTCCCCGTCTTCAATCTTTATTTCCGTTTCAAAGAAAATTTAGGGTTTGGGTTTCTTTCCTTTTGTGAAGAGGAAAATATGCAGCAGCCTCCACAGTTGATGAACATCACCACTGAGCAGATTCAAAAGGTTTTCTTTTTTTATTCTTTTACAGCATTGCGCCCCTTTATATGTATATGCATTTTGGTTGACTGGATGTTTAATGGGTTTTCTATTGATGGGTTTTGCATGCATTGTTTACTGTATGTATTATTCGTAATCAAACTAGATTTCTCTTGGGTTCTTGGCGTTCTTCATCATATTTACCACAGTTTCATGATCATGTCATTTGTTTTCTTACTTGGACGAGTTAAATTTATTCTCAACGGTTGATTTTCTATTAAAGAAACAAGCGTAATTTGTTGAGAAAAATTTATATCTATTTATCTGTGTGAATATTGATATGATAATGGATCATGTATCTTGTAGTACCTGGACGAGAATAAGGAGTTGATTATGGCAATAATGGAGAACCAAAACCAGGGAAAGTTGGCTGAGAGTGCCTCGTGAGTGACCCCTTTCTTTAAATATTGTTCTTCTTATTCTTTGCTTGCAGCATTGTACCAATTGTTATAGGCCCTTTGCTGTCCATTTTTTGTCGTTGAGCTGAATGTTTAGATCATGTCATTCTTCCATTACTTACAGCATTATACCAGTTGTTATAGGCCCTTTTTTCTTGCATTTCACCTTTAAATGGTAATAGACCCCCTATTGGTTGGCAAATCTTTGAGTGGTTTTCCTGGTCACCCCCTAAATTGAGTTCTTCACCAGAAACATTATTCTTTGATAATGAAGTTATTAAGTTGTATGTGCAATTCAGTGCTAGTTTAGTGCTCAACTTGTAGCATTTTTGTGTTATCGAAGATACATTTTAAAAGATGATGTAGCAAAAACTGCAAAACAACAGCCGATAAACACTTGGTCATCTATATTTTGAAGATGAGATGAATGATTGTTTGCCATTGGTTTGCCTATAATTTGAAGAGCTGAAGAACAGTGACTGTCATGTTGGAAGAACTATGGTAGATCTGTATATTTTAAGTCTTTGTGTAATACTGTTGGTTAACCAGTACTGTAAATTATGATATATTCTCTCATTTTATATAGAAAAAAAAATATGATTCAGGTATCAAGCACAGCTGCAGCAGAACCTAATGTATCTAGCTAAAATTGCTGATTCACAACCACAGGCATCGGCATCGGCATCTTCCCAGGTTGTGTCTCGGAGATTTCTTCCGTTTAATATCTTTGGAAAAACCAAGAATGCATATTATTTCAACTTATTTATGAAACATTGCAGCCGTTGCAGATGCCTCCACAGTCTGCAATACCACAAGAGCAGCATGTTCAGTCTGCACAAGCTGCAATGGCTAAGCAGCATCCCTGTTTCTTAGCCCCAAAGTTGCCTTTCCATTTGAATGATCAGCCACAGCAGCCGCAACCAGAGCAGTCCGTGTATCTCCAGCAGCAGCAGTTCAACCAGCCACAAGTTGGGTTAAGATCTGTTGCCCCTAGTGGCACTTATCTCGGGGTGCAAACTGGAATGGGTAACAATTTCATGAACATTCAAGGAAACAAACAAGATAGCTCGGAAGAAGGTGGTGGTGAAGGTTTCCGAAAATCGTCGTATGGGCATGATAACATGAGGGCTTGAATGATGTATACATGGCTAATACCCTGGTGTTCATATTGTGTAGAGCTCTTCCAGTACCTAGCTTCTAATAATCTGTTTATGTTTTGCTGGTATGAAAAGTGGTAGGGGCATACTACATGTAGGGAGCTAACTTTGGTTCTTTTGTTATCTCTGACTTTGTTGTTTTGCGCTTCTGAATCTCTCCGCAATATATTGGCTATTATTGATTAAATAATGGTTTCAAAGTTGGTAGCTTGCATGGCGATGTGTCAAATGGCACATGTGGTATTCAAGTTTGAGTTGGATTAAAAA
>JABEZY010263907.1:0-18948 GCA_013467495.1 Gossypium gossypioides
TAAACTTACGAAAAATGATGGTTGAACAACTTATAAAGGAACTCAATATTATGAATATGGATGAACGAAATTCATCTTCAAAAATAACTTCTAAATATACCTATTTTATTATTTAATTAATTTCTTTGTCATATCTATATACTTATAAAAGGAAGATCTAATTGACATATGGTTCCACCTACATAACTTTGCTTTTTCCTTTTGATATTATAGGACAATGATCAAGTTTTTGCTTTGGACTTTATACTATACAAAAATTTGAATTTAAACACATATATTTTAATTTTGAACATAATATAATTTCTTTACTTTTATTATGTAATTAATCAGTTGTTAACTATTTCGGTTAAAAATTTTTATTTTATCATTATAAGTTAAAAGAGACTTTATTTTCTTATACAAACATTTCCATTCATTTTTTGTTAGTAAATGTTTCTTCTTTCTTTATTGGTCACATGCATTAATTATTTGCTGAATGCTGGCACTGTCACTGATGCTGAATCAAAGCTAGTTGAATAAATTTTCTCTTCCTTTTTCCCCTCCCCAAGTGCTGTAGGACAGGTTAATGGTGATCCACTAACTATTCATCTAAATTTCTTAAAAAAGAGAGAGAGAAATAGCACCCTTACACAAACACAAAAAGTATGTCAATATTTTGGATTCATTCCAAGCCAATTTGATTAGAAAATGTCTAACTATAAGAATTTGCTAAATGAAAATATATAATAATCTAAACTCAAATTTATTCAGATTTTTAAAAAGAATTAAACCTAAATGCTCAAAATGATTCAAAAGCAAACTGATTTGATTTTAAAACTAAAGCAATTTGGACCCCCAAATGATACAAATCCAAGGACTCAAACTAGAATAATATAAGTGTCGTTGACCTGAGTAATTGCAGAGGTAATAAGGAAAACTTAGAGCTCACTTGATCAGATACTAATGAAAAATCACTGCAAACTATATGTACATATAAGGTAAAAAGATTGACTTCTTTGAGATGGGATTATTCTTATTTGCTCCTTCGCTTTTTCCTTTAGGTGATGTTAGGGAAACAAACAAAAAATCCTTGGTACTCAGTTAAACCTCATTAACATCAGCGTCCTGCAATGATCTTCATGAACATGCAGGCCTCTTCATTTTCTTACCACAAATAATGGAGGCCCAAGAAGTTTCCTAGTTTTGAACCTTAGTATTGAAAAAGACTGCTTTTCGTCCCAAAAAGACGTTGAGGTCGCCTGCCTCATCCTCCTGGTTCAATTCTAAAGAAGATTGTGCTTTTTCAGAAGAAACTATCCTCACAACTAAGTTGAGACTTCATGGTGGTGCTCAAGGTTCCGAAGCACAACTTTTGCATAAATTTTGGCTTGAATAGGAGCTGTTGACGCAGCTGCAGCGGCACGTAAGACCCTTGGTGCTCCTGCATTTTGAAGGAGGCTTGAATGGTGCATTGCATGCCGTCCTCCAGGCAAGGTAAACTGCAAAATGTATTGCAAAATGGGAATTAAACAATATAAACATTTTTAATAAATAGGATAGAGAATAGGCGCTTTCCTGCAAAAGAGCAAATGCAGAACAGGACTTAAGTACAGAAGAAGGGTCCCTTAACATTCTGAGAAATCTGTCAATCTCGGCACCACTGGAGAGATGTGTAAAGGAATAAAAAACGTATTAGAATGCAGAAATGAATCCTGAAGGTAAGCCATGAACATGGAACTTGTGAAAGTGTCATTTACATAGAAAAAAGTAGTAGGTATGGAAACTCTCTTTTTATGCAAACGGAAACCTCACTTGTATTTATAAAAATGCATGTGGAAATGGACGCTAAAATTGACAACAGCTTCAAATTCACTGCCTAAAGCTAGATATTGCAGGAGTGACTCTTCAATTTATGAAGAACCTGTGTCCGACACCCTTTTTTGACATATATTTAGACAAGGACCCTCTAATACTAGGAAAAACTTGGAAAAAACCAAACATAACGGTGTCAGATACATATCTGTATCTGGCACTGATACCCAATCCAAGTACCATAGGCTGGAAGTTTTTCCACATACTGCTCATAGCTATATGAGGATCAAGACGAACCTGGTGTAAGATTGGCAGCATTTTCATCATCAAATACTTTCCCCCCATTGATTCATTTTCTCAATCTGATAATTTATACTCTGGTTTGACTTCTTTGATTTTTCACCCCTTTTAGTTAACACTTTCCGGGAACTCCTTTTACAGGCAGGAGTGACAAGCATGGATGCAATAGGCATAAATGTATGATCAACTCAAAACTTTCCAATTGCCGTGAACTGTTACAAGAAAAGGTGCTAGTGTCTTGACTGTCAGCTTGTAAAGGCATTTCCTACAAAATGTATGGAGTAGACATATTGAATTTCATACAAATATGACTGAACAATGTTGAAACAAGTTGATCCCAGGTACAGAAAGTCCAGAATGGTGTTCGAGTCACTTCCTAGTCGAGTGAAAGAATAAACTTTTACTACAAAATGACTGGGGTGGTCTACTGGTCATTTGCGTTTACTACAAAGTTCCAAGAGTAGCAAGAGATGCATACTGTGCTAGAGGTAAAAATGAGGATTCAAGAGATGAAGTCACTAAAACACAATGTTTGGCCATGGCTGCTTCATAAATGAGTCCAGGGTAGTGTCATTAGTGACAGGTACATACGTTGATGTTTCAATACATAAGGGGCAATATAAGTCACATCAACAAGGTCTAAGGCCTTAGGGTAGTTTATAAAAATCCAAAGGCTACCATCTCATCAGCAATTACCTCATGGGACTCGTTGCTCTTTTGGGTTGATTTTCATTGTCTATGGAGAGAAGAGATAGATAAAAGGGAGAGACGAATGAGAAAGACAGATACAGAGATTAAGGAAAGTGACAAGTGGATGCAAACATCATGTTCTTTACAAGAAGTATGGAATGGTGTTAGAGAGTGGGTTAACAAATTAAACAGATTGATCCAATATGCAAGTTTACTACCATAAACTCCTACAAATTTACCAGTTGAATATCAAATGCAAAGGCCAAAACATTTAAACCTGCATCTTAGATGTCCTGCTTCTGGTATTCTTATGGCTTCTGCTATCTGTGCCAAAGCATTGGGGACTAATGATGCAGCTGCGGAATGAAAGGTTTGTGGATCATAGAATGAGGTCACAAATTCTTCAACATGCTTCAAGGCCATCCTTCCAACCCCATCCATGTTCAGAATCTTTGAACTGCCTGGTGATGAGGGCCCAATCGGAACAGATGTGTCTATTCTGTAAAAAGTTAAGCCAAAAGTCCTCAAAAGCAATTTTTAGAAGCATTTTCCTAGCAGTCAATTCCACCTTTTTACCAAAGCTTAAATAGTATTCCTTTCTCTTCTTATTTGCTTCTCTTGAGTAGAAAGCACGGCTTTTTTTTAATAATATATTTGACGCTCCCAAGGGTTGAAAGCTGATTGCTGAAACTAAGAGTCCAGAATTCTAACACACAAGTATTGACAACTCGCACCAAGTAATTTGACATACCTCACATCGAACATGTAAACCAAGGCTAATGCAGCCATAAAACGTGCCATTTTTGAGACTGATGAAGAGCATAGATGAATAAGGGGTTTAACTCCACCATCTTGTACTATATGGAGAGCATTTTCACGATAAAAGGCCAAATTCCAGAGTGCTCCAGCAGCAGTCTCATGGACATCCTGAAACTCAATCAAATACCAAAACCTCAGTTTACAGTTAGAAAGTTATACAAATGAGAAAATTATCAGTCACGTGGAATGTATGTCGCACATTGTTTTCAAATATGCAATTTAAAACATCGTCATTTATAGGAACCATTATATTGATTTTCTATTAAAAGATCCAGTCTTATGGATTAGACTGAGATTATACAAAGAGGTTCAATATTTATATTGTTTATTGCAATGTAAAATTTTCAGGTTGAGTGCCCCAAAAGAAGGTTTTATTCTCTAAATAACCCTCATTGGCCAAAGCCTAACAATAATATAATCTGTTGTTGAGAATCTTTGATTATTTGACAGCATTCAATAGCTAATCTTTAGGGATTATAGCAGATTTTTAGAGATTCTAATTAGAGATATTCTTTCTTTACATGATTCAATACTTCATGTATTATATATCTGTGCATATTTCTGAGAAATATTTTTTTTTAGTGAGTTTTTCCTCAGTATATTTTAGAGTATTCATCTCTAATTTCATCATGGTATCAGATATTTGATTCATTTTTTTTGGATAATTTTTTTTTTTAATTTTCAAAGCTTTGTTCCAAAAACCCTAGAAACACTACATTGGTACTTTTCACCCTAGCTTTTATTTTCTCTCTCATCGCCCCTACCATTGGAGTCGGACTCTACTCGCCAGCAAAAACCTCAAGTTCGATGACCAAAAGACACGTGTGTGGGCCTCACGCGTCGCCACAAGGTTCTGCCTTTTTTGTTTCATGCACCGCACGTGGCCTTCACCTACTGCCATTGTGTTTTTTCTGACGCCATCGCTGTGCTCTCTGCTCCCTTCCGGTCATTCTCCTCTAATTGGTGGAGTATTTTAGCTAAGTTTTTTGAGTGGGATCTCTTTTGCATTTTTTTGGAGTGATTTTTGTTATAATTTTTCCAAGTAGATTTTTTTAAGGTATTAGTTGTTTTTTTCAACATTATGTCGAAGGACGAGAAACTTGTGATTCCAACCGATAATCCCTCATTGCAAATTAATCCTGTGAAGCTTGATGGACGTAATTACCTTGTTTGGTCAAAGTCTTGCTTGTTGTTTATCAAGGCTCGTGGATGGCAAGGATACATCACCAATACCACGTCAAAACCTGAACTCATTGATTCAATTTTTAGTTAGTGGGATTCAGCGAACTCTTTAATTATGGCATGACTTATCAACTCTATGCAACATCATATTTCCAAAACTTATTTGTTGCTTACTACTACGGAAAAAATTTGGAATGTTGTTACTCTCATATTGGGAATGATGAGCAAATATTTGAGATTCGTAATAAAGTGCACGGTACAAAACAGGGGGAGCTAACGATTTCTCAATATTTTGTTGCATTAAGTGGCTTGTGGCAGAAACTTGATTATTATCAAGATTTTCAAGCAACTTGTACCAGTGATGCCGGGAAATTTCAAAAGATGATGGAAAAGGAACAAATTTTTGATTTCTTGGTTGGGTTGAATATTGAGTATGATCAAATTCAGGTTCAAGTTCTTGGCAAAACTTCGTTCCCTTCTCTCCATGAGGCATACTCTTATGTACAACAGGAAGAGAGTCAGCATGCTGTTATGCTCTATAATCAACCAATTGAGAAAGCTGGCCTCATTGCTAACCAGGATGGTCCGTCAAGTGATAAGTCTGACAAGAATCACTTGACGTGTGACTATTGTGGTAAGCCTCGGCACATTAAAAATTCGTGTTGGAAGTTACATGGTGACCCCACTAAGGTCGTGGTGGAAAGTAATGGGGTAATTCTCGTTCTTAGGCAAATTTGTCAGACTCTGTGACAACAGAAGACAAGTCCACTTCTGCTAGGAGTTTTACCTCAGATGAGATTCAACATCTCCGACGTCTCTTATCTCAATTGGAGTCTACCTCGAGTGCTAAGTCTAATCATGCGAAATCAAGTACTGTATTAAATTCTCCATCTACTTTTGAATCTTGAATTATTAATTTCGGTGTGAATAAACATATAACAGGGTCAAACAAAAGCTTATTTAACTATACCACTTGTCCATCTAAAGATAGTGTGCGAATAGCCGATGGTTCCGTTACCTCCGTCTCTGGAACATGTTCTATTGTTTGTACTCCCAATATCACTTTATCCTTTATCCTTCATGTCCCTAAATTTCTGGTTAACCTTTTATCTGTTATTACTATCACTAAAGCTTTAAATTGTAAACTTGAATTCTTTCCTATCATTGTATCTTTCAGGACCTCTAGATAGGGAAGACAATTGGCAGTGGTAGATTATGTGATGACTTATATCTTCTGGTCCGATTGTCCAATATGTTCCAAGCCTTATTTGGAGAGAATAAAGATGTCAACCGGGATATAATTCAGTGGCATAGACGGTTAAGACATCCATCATTTACTGCTCTTGTCAAGATGTTTCCTACTTTATTTTCAAGAACTCAGTTGGATTCTTTAGTGTGATGCATGGGAGTTTGCTAAGCATACAGGAATCAGTTATCCTTTACGTAATAATAGAAGTACTGTTCGCTTTGAGATTATCCATTCTGATGTTTGGGGCCCTACTTGCCTTACTTCTTTATCTAGTAATCATTGGTTTGTTACATTTATTGACTGTTGCACTCGAATGACATGAGCTTTTTTATTAAAGTCCAAAAGTGATGTTTTCTCATGTTTCTGTTCTTCATAAATTGATTACTACTCAGTTTGATGCTAAGGTTAAGATTTTGCGAACTGATTATGGAACCGAGTAAAACTTTAATGATTATTTAGAATCATATGGGATTCTACATTAGACCAATTGCCTTGGTACAAGTGCTCAGAATGGTGTTATCGAATGGAAAAATTGACATATTTTAGAGGTTACTAGATCACTTATGTTCACTATGAACCTCGCAAAGCTTACTGGGGGGATGCAATTTTGGTTGTTGCTTATCACATTAATCAGATGCCTCTTCAAGTCCTTAATTTTAAAAGTCTCATAGAAATCTTATAGGGAAAGATGAATTACCCGGTTTTACCGAAGGTATGTAGTATTTGCTTTGTCCATCTTCGACATGGGACTAAACTGGATCCTCGAGCAATCAAATGTGTCTTCATTGGATACTTTCCCACATAGGAGAGTTACAAATGTTATCATCCGCTATCTAGAAAGTATTATGTAAGTATGGATGTAACATTTCGTAAGAATGAACCCAATTTTTCTTCATCACAACCATCTCTTTAGGGGGAGGTTATTGAAAATGAAGAGATGACACCTTCCTCTATTACTCTTCCCACGGAGAATTTAGTTTTAGCAAAAACTTTAGTTCAAGAGAATACTAGTGGACAGTTGTTGGATCGGCCTGATTTGAGGACATACACTAGAAAAGGCAAGAAAGAAGATGCCATCATACAATCTACTCTGTGCCTTGATTCTTCACTGACAGGTGAATCTTTTTTACCTGAATTGCTACTGATTTAGAATTACCAATAGCTCAACAAAAAGGTGTTAGAACTTGCACTTTACATCCTATAAATAACTTTATCTCTTATTATTCCTTATGCTTATCCTATAGAGCTTTTGTTTTATTCTTGTTCTCTATGTTTGTTCCACAAGATTGGAGAGAAGTTATCACTGATCCAAGATGGAAAAAAGCTATGATAGAAGAAATGCGGGATTTACCAAAAAATGAGACATTGGAACTGATTAATCCTCCTAAGGGGTAGAAAATGGTTGATTGCAAATAAATGTTTACTATTAAGTATAAGGCTGATGGTTAAATTGAAAAACTCAAAGCCAAATTAGTAGCGCAAGTATTCACTCAGACATATGGAGTGTGTCACACCTCATATTTTTATTAGTTAATTTGTCAATTCATAAACAAGTTAGTGAATGGTCAAGTGGTTAAGTGCCTAATTAAATTCCTAGAGATCCTAGGTTCAACTCCCTTTACTCAAATCTTCCTTTTAGAATTTTTGGCATTTAAAAAAGGGTTGTCAACCCCCTTACCATCCAATCCATAGTTGCCATGCTTGGGAAGATTCTTCCTTTGTTTACATAGAACTTTTCTTCAATAGCCCTATTTTTATTCATTTGATCTCATTTCCATGCCATTGTTCTAGCATATTGTCTTTTTCCCTCCCTTACCATACCTTAACCGTCCAATGCACCTAGACGCATGAAACACTTTTCTTTTTTTTTGTTCATTTTACTCTCTTTCTCTCTTTTTGCCGCCCCTCCTCCTTATTCTTCCCCTTTCTCTCATTTTTCTTCCATTTCACCACCTAAATCACCTCCACCTAAATCACCTTTTTTCTTTATATTTCTTCCAATCCTCCACCACTTCTAGCCAACCAAACCACCATCTCACCACCACAACACCATCGCCACAGTCGGACCTCCACCGTCGCCGCAGTCTTCCACCATTCTTCTCCATTTTTCTTTCTTTTCTCCTCATTTACTTTGTAATTGATTTTCTACTCGTACAACTATTATATTTCGATTTTAGAAAGGATTTATTTACATCCTTTTTCTAATCCATCCTTTTTATTTTATAGTATTCTGGTTAGTTGCGCATCCTCCTCTCTAATCGAATCATTGTGGGAATCATTAAGCCCCTTTCCTCTCGATATTCGTAAGTATTGGTAAATCCTACCATACCAATCTTTTCTTTTAATCTCTCTTAAGTTGATTATGAAAGAGGGGTTCCGAATTTTATTCTTTCATTTTAGATATCCTCTCTCATAAAGTATTTGTTTGTTGAAGGGCTGACTATCATCAACACAGAACGCTCCTAGCATTGGAAGTGAGTCATAAATCCAAATCGTATCCATTAAAGCGTAAGTAATGATTCGTGAAAAGACAAGTCGTGGTTATCATTTTAGTCTAAAGACTAATAAAATATTGTTTAATTAATAAAACATCGTTTTATATTCAAATCTACTGTAGTCTAGCTAAATCCAAGCATGATCAACTGAAGAGACTAGTATTGCGTCGAAACTACATAACTCAGGTGTGGGGATTAATCTTATTAAAATGTGTGAAATTGTTATTAATTAGATAAACGTGATAATATTAAATATTTGTTTAACAAATTCTGAAACGCGAAAATGTGCAAATACGCTAGTATTCAAATTGATTGATAAACTCGACTAAAATGAGGTTTCCCAAGTAAGTAAATCTAAACTTACAGATCTGTGATGTTGTGAATGTATTGTATGTTTTCTGTTAAACGATATACCATGTTATTTATGACACTCATGTATTGTGACATATGACATTATTTAATAAGCATGAAAATAAACATGTCACTGTTTCTGTTATTAATCTTATTCGCATGTTAAGCATGCCACTATGTTAATTTGTAATGAGATCTAATTCTCATGTTAAGCATGTCACTGTGTTAATTCGTAATGAGATCTTCGCATGTAAAGCATGCCAACCAAAAATTATGTTTTGTATGTCATATCACATGAATGGGGTTGGGATTATGTGAAAGGAGGAAGATTCTAACAATTTAATAATCTGCACAATCTGATGGTTTAACCACATTATCTAACAGTATATTTGCAAATTTGGTGGCTTGACCATAATATTTTGTATCTTGCAGTTTGTCTGCATTATTTGATGGCTTGACCACAATATTCTGTATCTAGCAGCTTGTCTGCACTATCTGGTGGCTTAACCACATTATTGGTGTGATATTGGATAGACGAGTTCTAGGGAACTCATTATAGTGTGTAGCAGAGATGGGTAGGAAATGTTTTATGAAAATCTACACTGTTTCTAAAAAAGCGTTGCATCGACATCATTGATATGCATATTGATAAATGTGACTCTGTGATTATATATTTTTGTATATGTGTTCTGTTATGTTGTTGAGATTCTGTCTTAATTTTTGTTATTATGCAAATTGACCCACATTAGCCTTTAAAAGCTCACCCCTTTAAATTTCTGATTTTTTAGATAATAATCGAGGTTAGGCATTGGCTCAACTTACAGAGGTGCACTCAGATATTTTCGAATTAACTATCATACTTTATTACTTGATATTTTTAAACTATTATTTATTATTGTGGACTATGACATGAGACTTTTTATTTGGATTTTGGGGTTTTTGGATGAGATTGCATGATTAAGCTTTTAAAATTATATTTTAATATGGTTTATAAATTTGATAAGAAAAACTCAACGATAAACCCAACTTGATATTGTTATTTCAAACTTAAGAATTCATTTTTAGAAATTTGAAATCTATTTGCCCACTTAATCAATGTTTTACAAGACACGTCAAACTACAATTTCAAAATCAACCAATGAAATTTAGTTATTTTTCGTTGCGACACTTTTTTTGAAATATGATGTCTTCTGTATATATTCGAAACTCGAGTTTTTATCTAAGTTAATCAATTTCTGATAATAACTTTTCAAAAGAAAATTTATAAACACTACTTGACTTTTCTCAAGTAAGTCAAAAACAACGATTTTATTAAATGACGATTTCCGGAAGAAAAATAGTTAAATGTTTTTCTGCGCCATCAACTTGACCAATGTGATCTTCGAGATTCGGCTATAACGTTTAGGCCGGGTTTAGAGGGTTGCAGAGTGGATTATCAATTTGCTCTAATCGCTAAATTGAACACAATTAGGATCCTTTTATCATGTGTAGCAAATCTCGATTGGGGCTTACAACAGTTTGATGTAAATAATGTCTTCTTATATGAAGACCTGAAAGAAGTGTATATAAAAGTTCCTCCAGGATTCGAGGATAAATATACTCAAGGGAAGGTGTGTTGACTGAAAAAGGCCCTATATGGACTAAAACAATCTCCTAGAGCCTGGTTTGACAGATTTAGTGAGGCCATGGTGTTGTTTGGCTATCGACAAAGTAATGCTGATCATACCCTCTTTATAAAACATCACAATGGTAAAATTACTCTACTTATAGTTTATGTTGATAACATAATTATGACAATATGCGATAGGAAAGAAATGGCCCAGCTTAAGAAACAATTGGCTCAGGAATTTGAAATCAAAGACTTGGGAAAGTTACAATTTTTCCTCGAAATAGAAGTGACCAGATTGAAAGAGGGAATCTTTATTTCCCAAAGAAAGTATGCCTTAGATCTTCTGACAAAGACTGACATGTTGGGTTGCAAATCAGGAAAATCACCTATTGAATGTAATCACAAATTACAAGTAGGGATCGGTGAAATGGTGGATAAAGGGAGATATCAAAGACTCGTCGGACGATTGATTTATCTTGCTCATACTCAACCTGATATAGCCTATGCAGTTAGTTTGGTAAGCCTATTTATGCATGATCCTCGCGAAGCCCATATGCAGGCAGTATTGCGCCTTTTGTGCTATTTGAAGTCTGCACCAAGTAATGGTATTCACTTCTCCAAAAATAATCATCTCAAGATAGAAGTATTTACAGATGCAGATTGGGCTGACTCTCTTGATGACAGAAGGTCTACAATAGGTTATTGTACTTTTGTGGGAGGAAACTTAGTCACTTAGAGAAGCAAGAAACAAAGTATTGTTACTCGATCAAGTGAAGAGGCTGAATATAGGGTCATGGCTTAAGGTGTTTTTGAGCTTTTATGGCTGCGAAAAGCATTGAAAGAGCTAAAGTTGTTGAATGAAAATGGATCAACCTTATACTATGACAATAAAGCGGCCATCAGCATAGCTCAAAATCTAGTGCAGCACGATAGGACCAAGCACATCGAAATAGATCGTCATTTTATTAAGGAAAAAGTAGTCAATGGTGTCTTAAGTCTATCTTATCTAATATCCGAAAAACAGTTGGCTAATGTTTTTACTAAAGGGCTTAACTGTAAGACTTATCATAGTCTTATCTAGGGATTATAGCTGATTTTTAGAGATTCTAGTTAGAGATATTCTATACTTACATGATTCAATGCTACATGTATATATATCTGTACATATTTTTGAGAAATATATAATTTTTGAGTGAGTTTTTCCTCAATATATTAGAGTATTTATCTCTAATTTCATCATCTGTCCATTCACATCAACTTTAAGTCATTTTATTCTCTAAATTGTTTTCAAAAAAAAAAAATCAAAGAAATCACAACCAATGCAATTGCACTAACAACAACATTAGATAGAGGATAGTCATAACAAGATTACAATCACAGTGAATGTAAAGAAAAACATCTTAAACTAAATTTGAGAGAAACGACTAATCTGCAAGCAAGGAGTGAAAAACTTACTTCAGTATCTGAGGATGCAAAGCCAATAAGGGGAGCTATACCGCCTTGTCTTCCAATAGCAATGCTACATTAATAGAAAATATAGAAATATGTAAATCAAAATGGCCATTTATAACCAATAAAATAAGGGAAAGGAGGTTGAGTCTTTCAGTTTGACATAATATTACACAATTGAGGCCTAAATCATTGTATAGATTATACATTCTGTCGATGCATGAAAACTGAAGATGAATTACATCTAGATTTTAAGGTTTACACACATGTATTAAATGCTTCAAACTTTAAACTAAATAGCACGAACAAGGCCATCACCACTGGCATTCAATTTACAGAAAAAGATCTTTATATAAGTATACAGTACCAAAGCAAAGGAGAACTTTAACCTATGAACTGGTTTGAAAAGTATTCATGCATAAGGTGAAAACAACAAACAATTACAGATAAGAAGTTTCATGCAATACCTATTACTTTCTGATACTGACAATCCCCAAAGGGCACCTGCAGCTCTTTCTTGAAGACCTTGGGAGGCACTTGAGCTAGATTGAGCCAGGGCAACCTAATCATGCAAAACCGGAATAAAATGTTTCAACAACCTGCAATAAGGTTGATAGCAAAATAATATATTTGAGCAAAATCACAACCTAGATGAGGGTTATCAGTTCAAGCAGTGGAATCATAAACTTCTATTTTTCTTGTCTGGAGGTATAGGCAAAATTACAAATAGAATCATGAAGGCAGAGAGCTTCTTTAACATGAACACTTCTCTATATCAAACAAAATCATCTTTAGCACATGTACTTCCTTCCATTTTTGACATCAGACACAGTTATCTTCATTGTTCTTTTATGTAGTTTTAGTTGAACTATAGAATAAACTTTGTATAAACCCCAATTTAGGTTTAGATTCAGTGGGGATATATAGTAGAGACCTCCAAATAGTCGATAGATAAAATGAATCACTGAAATCAAAGCTGATTCTAAATATGAATTAGTATTGCTAAAACTATGAAACATCTACCTCAAGTCTAAACGTAGCTAATGCAACAATACTGCCACACCCATTTTAAAGAAAAGAATGACTAGCATATTATGAGTCTCCTGGATTGAGGCTTTGCATATTAATTATTGCCTTATTTTTTATGTTTTAAATCATACATTTTGTGTCCTATTCTAAATGATTGTACTGAATCTTTACAAATAATTCAAATTAAAATAAGAATAAGGAGAAAAGAAAGCCAATTGAAAGAAAAAAAATGTCAAACTTTGCTATTAGACCGCATAAGTTGTGGATTTAGTACCTGTACTTTAATTTGGTCATTTTCAGTCCCTATATTTTTAGAATTTAAAAAGTTTAGTCCTAACCAAATGATCACTATTAAATTCATTAAGTTAAGTTCTGTTATTTCTAAAATTTGATGTGTTAAACATATTATCACATGTGTAATGCTATGTCTATTTGTTACTTTCACATATTACTCACAAAAGATCAGTTAATAGACTTAAACAACTGTCGTTTGCATTAAGACTAAGATTTTGAAATTAAAAAAATATAGCCACTAAGAATGATCTAATTGGTGAAGGTAGAATAAATTTATAACTTTACATATAATACATGACTAATGATATAATTTAACCAAACAGATTTAATTGCTACCGTTGTGTTAGGACTAAAATTTCAAAATTCGAAAAGTACAGGGACTAAAATTGATCAAATTAAAGTATAGGTATTAAATCCACAATTTATACAAAGTACAGGGTCTAATAGAAGAATTTGATTAAAAAAAAACTTGTCAACATTCTTATTATAAAAGTAACCATAACTGCAAACTACAAAGGAATTATCAAGGGCATACACATAGCATGGGATACGATCAAATTAAGACCAAGATAAAAAGCATGGTAGAAAAACATTTAATAGTTGTCTAACAGGTAACGAAATACTTGAGATAATTTCATAATTGATGCATCATATGTAAAATAAAACAGAACAATAATTTACTTGAAAATTGAAAACATGAAATAATAAGGTTTTGACATGCAATTCATCATACCAGTGCCTCAACACCACCAGCTGCAGCAATTGCTTCTCGATTTTTGTCATCAAATGATAAATTCCACAAAGCACCAGCCGCTTCCTGCCTGCTTGTTAGTAGATATGAATAAATAAAATGGCATTTTGAAAGGTGGGTTTATGAGTTCGAGCCTAGTTAATAGATGCAATTGCTCACTGGAACGTTTAGGGTGAAATCCCAAGTGTCAGGTAATCTACTCTAGAAGTCATTATTATTGCAGCATGTGATATGAAATAAAGTAGATTACCTTACAGCTTCATTTTGAGAATAGGTAAGTTGCACCAATGCTTCCAATGCACCTGCCTCTTGTCCAATAGCAGAATTATTGCTATTGCTATCCCCATGAGCAGCCAAATTAGCCAAGGCACGAGCAGCCTAGCCAAGAGGAGAAGAATTCTATTTATCAAGAAAAAATAAATGCTATCTGAGGAAACGATAGTTTGCATAGAAATGCAGAATTATTCTCATACTCTTCAAGAATGGACTCATGATTTATGATAAAAGTTCGAAAGCAACTGAATGAAGTTAAGGGCTACTTCTTCAACTTATAAAGACATCCCCATTTGCAGGCATATTATTGACCAGGGATAGTATGACCACTTAAAAATGAAATATGACAATTTTCCAAGTCCTGAAAATAAAAACTTGAAAAAGAATCCAGTTAAATATTGCATTAGTCCATGCCTTGTTTGATAATCATAGAGTAGAGGGAGCTATAATCATTAGGAACTCAGAGTGAAAGTATTAGATACATATTCCATGGTAAAGGCGAAGGTACTTTGCAGTCAACTGTCTTTGGTTACTCAGGCATTATACCAACCTACTATGGAAGACAAGAATAGTCTCGATCAAATTCTTTAATCTCCTTATGGTTATTACAAATGCAGATCCATAATCGTTTCAAAAGGACTTCTAAGAAGTCTATTAATTATCCTAAACAAATTATATTAATCAATAACAACGTATCATAAAGAAAACCATCAGCATCAGTTGTCATTCTCAATGTACAAAAGAAACTAAAAACAAAATACCTGCTCTTGCACTCCTTCAAATTTGCAAGTGCGAGCAAGCATCGCTAAAGCATGGATTCCACCAGCCACAGACACCTCCATGCTGCATTTCTCATCAGCTCCCAAATTTGCCAGTGCTCCAGTTGCATGTTCCTTCATACAGCAGAGGATCAATTTAGCTCTAACAAGAATGCAAATATCTGCAGGAAGGAACAGGTAAAGATGCATACAAGAAGCCCATCAGTGTTTGAAGACCATTTGAATATAAGGTCAACTAAAGCTTTTATACCACCGGCCTCTGCAATGGCACCCTGAAAAAGAACAGGGTTGAATGAAGATAGAAAATCTGAAGATAACTATCAATAGAATTCTTCAGTTTTCACAACCTTATGATCATCCCCAACAGAAAGATTCCACAGCCCCCCAGCAGCCTCTTCAGCTACCAATCTGTTAATTGATTTTGCTAAATTGGCAAGAATATTGATTCCTCCACTTTCAGCAACAGCTTTTGCAACTTTTGAATCAATGGACAAGTTTGCTATAGCCTGAATCCCAACAATAAAAAAATGACTAGTCCAGTACCAAAGCAACTTATAAAAACAAATTCCAAGGAGGAGAATTATATGAGAGCATAACTTCTAAAATGATATTCATGAAAACATCCAAGTTCAGCCGTAGTGACTTCTAACATTGCTTATAATTCATGAAAGTAACGAATTTTTTAATTTTTAGTATATTCTCGGAAAATAGAGGCAATTCATACTTTAGCTGCTTCAGACTGAAGCCCCTCTTGACAAGATCTTGCAAGGTCCAATAGCAACCGTATTCCATCTCCCCGTAAGATTGCCTCAGCTCTCTGGCAATCAACAGTAGCATTTTCATCATCAATGACTACAAAAGTTGCAACAGCAGTAGCTGCTCTTTCTTGAACTTCCTCCTGTGAACTTCGCAATAAACTGAGTAATACTGCTGCCCCTTGTGTGAGCCAGAAATCGTCCAACTCCTTCAGATTATTTTCAGCAATACGCAAAAGTGAATATGAAAAGACCCATTCAATCCAAACAACAATCTCATCCAAGTTTTTATCTCTATTCTTTGTTCTCCTCCAATACTGTAACACATCAGTAACATTTTTGGAATTGTCAGCAAATAATGATGTCACTCCCTTGAAAATGTCATTCAGAAAAGTAAGCAATACTTTGCCTTTGTGACTTTGCATAGTGTTACTGTCAACTTCACCCTCAAAAACTGGGCAATTCAAGGCACACAGTACTTTCAAATTTTGGGATGATGACAAAAACCTTGTAATAGCACTCAGATTTACATCAGTTCTAGAAATGTCTAAACACACCAAGCAAGGTAATCTACTCAAAACTTGTGCTGCAGATCCCCATTTCAAGTTTCTAGTCCCTGCAACTGATAAAAATTTAACAGAATTCAAGTTTCCAAGAGAAACTTCATCAATGTTGTCTGATTCGACGAACCCAACATCCTTTAACTTCCTACAATGTTCAGCCAAAGCATTTATAGCATCTCCATTAACTTCCTTAACACCTGACATCCAAAGCCTCCGCAACCTTGGGCAGCAATATGCAAGTGCTTTGATTGCATCACTGCTTATTCTCTCACAAGCATCTGGGCCAAAATGGACACTCTCAAGCATCTCATGTCTTGCTGCTATCACTGAAAGTGCAGCATCAGTAATGTCCCGACAGAAATCACCACTAATTTCTCGAAGTTCCCTTGCTTGAAGACTAACTAATGCATCTGCTGAGCCTGCTGCATGAAATTTAAGTCTCTGGAGATTCTTGCATCGTGGGGAGAGTGAGACTGCAGCTCCAGTGTCAAATCTGTGAGAACGGAGGTCCAGTGACCCCCATAAACAGGGCGAAGAACTTAAGAGCCTAAATGTTTGGCAAGTTGATGCCAAGCTAGCTCGGTCTCGGTAGTTTAAATAAGAGAGCAGTTGAATAACTGTATCATCAGGCAAGGTTGTCCAATCAACTCCAGAAATAGTAGCTGAAGTCAAACTTCCACAATCAAGGGTCTGTGAACTAATGTTTGTCTTTTCTCCCCAACTATGTTCACGTTTCTGCCTCACTCTTCGACTCATGTCCTACAAGTTTTTCAGCACTACAAATGATGACAACAGAGAGAACCAATGTTTCTCACTCAATCAAGTTAGAAAATCTCACTGATCAACTCAACCAAAACTCAAAATTCTCGGGGGAAAAAAAGCTTGAACCTCAATTGAAGAAACCAAACAAACATTTTTATGAACATGCTACGTAATTTTTTTCAAGAACTGAAGACCCAGTAAAGAAGAATCTCAAATTTCAAGCCACAGACACGAAAATAATCCAATTTTCCCAAGAAATAAGCAATGAACATAACGATCAATCTTGAATTTCAGTAAACAAACAACTGTCCAATCAAACAAGTTTCATTTTTTTCCCTACTACAAAACTACAGAATCCCATTAATAAAAAGTCCTCAAATCAAACATTCAATCAAATAGCCTTTTCCTCAATCCCCAGACACCCGGAAAGTCAATTCTCCAAAAAGTCAATAACCCCAGTGCAAAAAAGAAAAAAAAATCGAAGTATAACCATAAAGAAGCAAAAAATGTACCTTCAAGGCAGCAGAAGATTGGTGTGGACTGCGGAGGAAGATTCTTTGAAACAGAATAGAAGCTCAATATATATAAAGGGTCAGTAAAACCATGTGGGTTAAAAAAGTAAAAGCAGTAGAAGTTAAAGCCAACAAGGATAAACACACCACTTACATTCCAACTCTGTTACTATTCTTTAGAATCTGTCACTCTTTAATTTATTACAATTTTTTTCATATTATTTGTACTGTCAAGTCTACTGCTTTTCCCTTGGACGAGTAGAAGTCAATACCAGAAGTGCTTGCCTGTACTTTGTGTTGGGGGAAAAATAAGCAGGATAAAGTTTACAGGGACTAAAAACTAATTGAGCTCAACTAGATTGCAATTTGCAAGTTTATAGGGACTGCTTTTTAGAACATGCAAATCGGTCGATTCGGGGGGGACTTGATGCTTCAGTACCATGAAGTTAAACAAATGATATGATAATATCATGAAGAATTAATAATGGTAGAGGTAAATTGCAGATTTTAGTTAATCATGAATAGGATCAAATATAGACAGGTTTTTTGTAGTAAATGATGCATACTATATTTAGAACTTCCTTTTCCTACAACTATGAAAAAAAATGGAAAAGATCTAATCTGATGTTGTTTGGAATCTCTTTTCCTATAGCTATGAACAAAATGAGAAATAGAAAACCAGAATTGAAGAATTTCAGAGCTTTATAGAACTGTCATTGAAGTCCAAAATGCACAAGAATATATTACAACAGTGTGAGAGAGATACCATCTGATCAAATGGTATTCAATACTGTGATCAAAGATGCTACGTATAGCAAGGGTCACTTTCACTGAATTAGGATCAAATATCGGGGCCTTCATAATTCCTACCATTCCAATAACAACTAGTTTAAGTTTGTTTTGGTCCTTTCTGATATTTTTTAATATTTTTAAAAAGTTCATCACAACCTATGTATATATGTGTATACATATACAAAATAAATGATATCTACACATTCATTGGTTTTTTTTTATTTAAAAAAGTTATTTTAAAAAACACTTAATTCACAATTTGGTTCTTGAAGTATATCCATATTCTCATTTTGGTACTTAAACTTTTTTTTGTCCCAATTTGGTACCTAAAGTATCAATTTCCATTATTTTCAGACGTTAAAAAAATTGTTAGGCAATTTTGTCCAATGAAAAAGCGCCACGTGACATATTTTAGCCAATGAAAAAATGTCACGTCCCAATTAAGTCTATTTAAAATAAAAACATTAAACTTACATAAAAAAATAAAAAATTATAATATTAAA
>JABEZY010264377.1:0-10440 GCA_013467495.1 Gossypium gossypioides
CTAAATATTTATTTTTTAAAAAAATAAAAAATAAAAATAAAGGTTAAGATCTAGATTTAGTTTCTATACTTCTTACATTTTTAGGGTTTCTCAATTTATTATGAGGTGTGTAGTGTGAGCGATCAATGTTGAGTTTCAATGGAGAACCAAATTGCAAATCTGAGTATATGGGATGGCGAGGAAGATGTTTGGCAAATTCTGACAAATGGAGAGCAAAAGCCAGCATCTAAAGTGTTTGATCTGGGTTGATGTTTTTTAACGACAAGTTTCGTACATTTCCAAGTGATGTGGAACACCATGACAAACTATTAACATTCGTTAGGAAGTGTTACGATAAAATATCTTGGGGAGAAGTAATTTCTGTTTTGATTTTACTATGAGATAGATATGGAGAGTCTTAGATAAATCCTCATGGACTTTTAACAACTATCTTCTTTTGCTTCATAATTTGATGGATACTGAAGATCTACCGAGTGTGCCTCTAGTGTTTGCGAATTTTTGTGTGTAGATCCATGATCTACCAAGTGGTCTAATGATTAAGGCAATGGCATGACAGTTTGGCGATTTCTTTGATAAATTTGCCAATTATGACTCTAAATTGATCAGTCACGGTGGGAGGGGTTATATGTGTGTGAGTGTTAAGGTGGATGTTCAAAATCCATTGAAAAGGAGGAAGAGATTGGATTGCCTTAAAAGGATCAAGTTTATGTTTGGTTTCGATATGAGAACTTGATTCTCTTATATTTTCTCTGTGGGCATTTTGTTCATAGTGATAATTTTTGCTCTATTAGGATTGTTCAAGGAAAGAAGATACTAGAGATGGGTTGGATATTTCTTTCAGGGTGACTCCTTGAAAGGCCTCGATGGTGACTAGTTGTTGGTTAAAGGAAGAGGGTGGTGGCATTTCAAATATTCCAAATTCATGGCTAAATAGGGAGACTGATGTGAGGAGTTTCCTTAATCAAGGGATTCATTTGAGACTTAATTTGGAAGTTAGGTCTGGTTATGCATCGAGTGGAAAGTAGTACATGAGTGAGTTGGGGGCTATGGGTAAGGAGAATATTGGGCTGGAATGGGAGGACTGTCAGTTGGAGGTTGTTGATAGGAATAAGTGACCACAAATGACTTTATATGACACTGAAGGTTTAGTTTTGAAGAATGCTATTGAGATATCAAATGGCATGATTGTAATAGACCATTCTATTATATCGGTAGGTCTGCTAGAGCAGGCCAGCCGAGGACAATGGAAATCTTAAGTTGGAATGTCCTCGGGTTTGGGAGTTTGTGGTCAGTTTGTAAACTTTAGTATATGCTGAAGAAACATATCCCTAATATTGTATTTTTTTTACCGAAACCAGAGTAAATAGTAGGCGTATAGAAAGAATAAGGAAGAAATGCAATTTTACATATGGTATTAATGTAGGAGCCATGGGATCAAAATGTGGTCTTTCTTTTGGCTAGAGGATGGGTAGTGTGGTGACGCTACGGAGTTTTTCTAAGAGCCATATGTTGGAAAAAATATAGTTCAAAAACAATTTTCTTACACAGCGAAAAATTAAAATTTTGAAAATCGAGTCAGTTTGTGATATTTATAGCAATAAACTTTTTCCGAAATCACACCTGTGTTTTCGGTTAGACAGATCCTTGTTGTTCTTAGATTTCAATCGAATGACCTTCTCCGCTATTCTCATACCACAAACTGCTTTGAGTATGGGCTTAAACGAATTTGAATCAAACACAAAATCAGAAATTATTTACTTTACTTTCAGTGCGAAAACAAAAATCTCTCTTTAATAGAAATCGGTAGAATTGTTATTTCGAAAAATAGAATTTATACTTAGAAATAAATTATCATTATTTTCAGGCAGAATAACAATATCTCAAAGTTGTGTAAAACATATTGTGTATTTAGCCATACTGGTACCATTTATTTATAGGGAGAAGAAGTGAAACCCTAGTTGATTTAGTAGAACTCTATTTCAATAGAAAAACAACTTGTTAGCTGAACTAGGAGAGAGAGGGGTGACAACCCTAGTTAAATATAATAGAGTTTGCTGTCCCATGTATTAACATGATGGGCTTTTGGGTCTTTCCCGTATCGGGTCTAATCTTTCATAATTTAATACATCAAATTAGGCTCTCCAATACACTCGAGGAACTTATTCTCAAGCAATTTAAATATCTTTTATATGTTTTGTTGATTTTTAGCTTTAAGCAATAATAAATGTTTTTACTTAGTTTTACCCACTTTTAATACCCAAATTGGCCAAATGGTGCCATGGGAAACCTAACAAGATGATTGAGTTGGTGTAGAGAGACGATAATGACTTAAATTTAAGGAAAACATCATTCAAAGTGGGTATTGCGACACTGATGCCATGGAAGTCGTGATATCCTCAAAGGTTGAGGCTAACTCCAGTGATGTCCCAACATTGAGGAGTGGGTATCGCGACACCGAAGCCTGGGTGTCGTGATATCGCTGTCTGATGGGGAGAAAATTTATTACAGGGGTAGTTTTTGTCCAACACCAACCCCAATCCTAATTAGAATACAACGTCCAAGGGTATTTTGGTTTAAAATTTGGGGTTATAATCAAATTTTAAAAGTCGCTTTTGGCTAAGAACAAAAGTAGGCTGTTATCTTCACTTTTCTTTCATCTTTTTAGCTTACTAGTTATCTTCTTCTTCTTCATTTTTCTAGGTTTTAGTTTTCAACTTTTCTGGTTTTTAGTTGTGTTAGTTGGTAGTTAGTTTGTTTTTACTATATCTTTGTCTTAATTGCTATTTAGTACTCAAAACACTATTTGTATTTTCAATTTAATCCATTGTCATTAATATAGCTCAGCTCCATTTTCTTTTCTTAGACCATGCATGGGTAATTTCATCTCCCCACACAAAAACTTGGGCAACCCCCATCAACTTGTTTACAGTATGGTAAGCAATATCACTTCTTGAAGCTTGGGTTGGATAAACAACCTCTATTGAAGCTCAAGATAGACCCATTTTCTAGTTAGCGATCACACTAGCAGGAGAAAATGGGAATTCACCCAAAGGAGTTTTATCCCTCTAAGTGTAAAATCTTTATGGAGGGTTACCCACAAACTTCAAGGAACCTCTAGATAGAGGAGCACTATCAAGATCACTGCTGACGACACTAAAATGTTAGGCACAATAGAGAGATTGTTGTCAATGGTCACCAGAGTGCCTTAAAATGCATTTAAAATTATAGGGGATAGAGTACCATTGGACTTTTCAGTTACCTTGTCCCCACAAGATTCTTCTTTTTATTGATGAATGGGGGTTCTTCACTTTCTTTTGGTGAGACTTTTCTCTTGCCTTGTAAGTCTTTTCTTTACTCTGTTGAGACTCACTTGTTTTCTACGATGACCCTAAACCTTAAACCCTAGAACTAATCTCCTAGTGGCCATGAGCCTAGTTAATAGCATTTTTTTTTATTTTTTAGCTTGTGGATTAGTATCCCTTCTAGGTTCATTGCTCTTGGACCATTTATCCCCATCGATGTACTTGGCCAAAGAAGGAATGACCACTGGGTCTTCTGGTGGGTCTCTAATAAATGAAGATGATAAGGACAAATTCAAGGATAAACTTGAACTTCTTGCAAAAAAACCAAGCCTTATCTCTGTTGGGTGGTCTTATATATTATCGTTTGTAAACTCATATTAGAATAAGCCTGCTGGTTCAAGTGGTAAGGTGTTAGCTTACTCTAAGGTCTCGAGTTCAATTCCCCGTAGGAGCGTAGATGATATTTTTACTTCGGTTGTCTAATAGAGGTTCGGTGGAGTTAAAAGTCTGAGGTAGTTGGATATGGTTAGTGTGTCGAATTTGGTGGGATAAGGCTGTTAGTGATTAGTGATTAGTAGTTAGTGGGGATTATGTATAGTTTTAATTTAATTTTTCCCTTTTTCTCAAAATAATTTTGACGTTAGTTCTTCTCTCCCTTTTCTTTTCCTCTTTGTTATTCTTTTGGTTTTTTCTCTCTACTCCGTTTGACAATTGACTGTGTCGATCGCTTCATTATGGTTTTTCGGTGGTTCGTCTTTTATTTGGGTAAGTTTTGAAGACTCGTTTTGGATTACTTTCCTTTTCTTTTGAATTTTCGTAGTGGTGTAGTCAAGGAAGTTTCTTCTTTCTGTGAATCTGTGGCATAGGTGAAGGCGGTGGAACAACAGACTTTGCTCCAAGGACTTGATTCAAGGTCGTGTTCGTCTTTGTTATCGGTAAGTTGGTATATGTGTATTTGGTTAAATTGTGTTAGATTCATAAAATAATTGCTAAATCGGTGTTTAGGGTATCATTTTTAAGTTCTTGTGGGTTCGGGATTGCAGTAGCATCAAAATTGTACCAGGTGTGTACCCTGAACACTAGAAATTGAGGTTTGACAAAAGTCAAAAAAGGGCACTGTCGATGACACACAGGCATGTGCTCGACCGTGTGGCTGGTCGTCTGCGAAACATGGCCATGTGACTGACGAAGGTGTGGCCGTGCGCATGACACGACCGTGTGACAGAGTGAGTGTGACCGTGTGAACCACATAGGCTAGGTTAGGTTGGGCGTGTGAGTTTTGGGCCAGGCCGTGTAGCCCACACAGGCGTGCCACACGGGCATATGGGCCTAAAATTCTAAAATTTTCCCTAAGGTCGCACGGGTCATTCTGATTGACTGTGGACCTACCGTAGGGTTGGTAAAGGCTAACCAAACCCTAATTCATGTGAGCTGATATTCTGATAGTCTGATTTGAGTAGGACACTGATATGTATGTCTGACTGTTCTATTTGAGTATATATATTATCTATATTCGAGCATGTTAAGCATGTTAATTCTGTTAATTCTGTATTCTGTATCTGTGTTTGAGGTGGAATTTGCATATATGGAAGAAATGATCTGTACGACAACCTTTCGTCTATATTCTAGCAGCTTAATTACGTTTTATCTGTTATGTATCGTATCGACACTATATGGTTTGTAGGGATGGGTGAATGTTTTTAACCCTACATGGTGTGATGGGATGGACGGAGATGGTGTGTAGAGGATAGGGGTAGGATTCTGTATGCTTGATCTGTTATCTGATTATGATATCTATGACTGTTATGCGGGTAGGATTCTGTTTGTCTGTTCTGTTCAAGTAATCCACAGGCTTAGGCAGGTCAGTGCGATGGAAACTCAGCGGTGACCACTCGACAGAGAATTATTCATATTTAGTTTTTTCGGTTTTATTTAAAATCTGGTTTTTCTTAAGAGTTTGTAATTTTTAGGACTTTTTGGACTACATGGTTTTAGTTTTTGGATTTGGATTTTGTTCTGCTTTCTTTTCCGCAACGTTGACAAAAACACTTTACATAGACAAAGTGTTTTTTAAGAAATGATTTTCTTTAAACACGAGCTTGGTTTTGGTTAAAAGAATTTCAAACTTCCGCTGTGAAATAAATGGTTAAATTTAAAGAACATCGTACAACGTTTTAAGTAATGAATTTATTTGTAATACTTGGACGTTTTATCAAATAACTAAACATGGTTTTATCGAAGTATCGTCAATTTCAAAACCCTTCTTCGTGACACTCCAGGATTCGGCCATAATGTCTAGGCCGGGTTAGGGGTGTTACACTCACTTTTGCCAACTTGCTGTACTTCACTACGAGCTTCAACAATGCCTACAGCAGCAACAACAATGCCTACACATTTACTAGAATCATTAGTGCTCATCAAATTATCTTCATAGGAATATTTTTTGTGTTGACTTTCACTTATGCCTAATTTACAGTAATTGTAAGGAATTTTATTCGGCTCAGCAACTCTCAATATAATTAACCCCAAATAATTTTTTGCTCTATAATGCTAGGATTTTTTTGCCCATCTACATTTATGCCTCACCTAACATTATCTAGCTTGAAACCATTTGAACTCCTTTCTTCTAGGCAATATTTCCAAATATTTTTTAGGGTCACCAAATGCTTTATAACACCCCAAACATGGCCTAGAAGTTTCGACCAAATTTGGAGAAAACCTGGTTTCAGTAAGTATTTACAAAATGAGACTTTCGCAAATAGTCATTAGAAAAATATTTGTTTGCTTTCAAAAATTACTTAAGAAATTACTTAATTATCAGTGGAAAACATTTTTTAGAGTTTTAGTTTTGAAAACCGAAATCCGTTTTGTCGACTTAAATGATTTTTTCGTTTCGCGATAGAAAATATTAATTACCGACGAATTAAACAAAAACCCAAAACAGATTACGAAATTCACTATATATACATCAAGTGCAAAAACAATCTAGGCTCCTAGACACTATCCGATCCTAAGTCAGAGATTTTACTTGAACAGACAAAGATACAACACAGAGGTGAGTTATAAAGCTTAATGTATAACAAAACTCAATAGAGATTAAACCACAATGTAAAAGTCTGAGTAAAGCCGAGAATTTCATAATGATTATAAAACCAGAGTGGAACAAATCAGGGTATCACAAAGATTTTCCTATCGATCGTATAAATAAAATGGAGAATGTATGATTATGCCAATGTGGTGTTTTTCAGAAAATTAGAATGCATATTTTTATCCAGAAAACGTCTTACCCAACTCCATTACACATTAAAGTAGAGTCTCCAGAACTCATTCAACCAAATCAAACCAACATATAATTGTGGATAGTGCCACTAGAATTGCAGACAAGCTGCCAAATAGAATTGTGGATAAATCACCAAATAATGCAGATCGTTAAACTGTCAGAAACTTCCTTCATTCGCATCATCCCAATCCCATGCAATGTGTCACGGTATGCATAGACATAATCAGAGTGATGAGCATGTAGGACATGCTATCGTACAATAACAAAAAATAAGACATGGTAATCCACACTATGTAGAACAAATTTCTCAGATCTTAATTAATCATAACAAATTTTCCATGAAATCACATGTATGGTTATATATCAGAATCAATATTAAACAAATTAACATATTCACATATCACATGTTTTTATTCAACAAGGTACACAAGGACGTATCATCAAAATAAACGGAGTTCGGAACATACCTGGACAAATCACATATCTTAAACACATTCTGAATAAAAGCACATCATATAGTAACAGATCATACCTACTTAACTTACTTCATGTTAAACATGTGTACAAATAACGAATTATACACTAACAACTACCATATCTCAAATTTTATAACATAACTCAAACTATATGGGCCCCGTGGAAGGCCTACATTCCATTTGAATGATGCATATGGCCTAAGGAAAATTTCAGTAATTTAGCCCACACGCCGGTGTCTGGCCTGTGTGGTCCACACGACCATGTGGTTCAAAATGGTGAGTTACATCGTGAGTTACACGGTCTGGTACACGATCAAGCACACGCACATGTCCCTGGCCCGTGTGGCCCAAAATACAAACATTGAGTTACACGGTCAGGACACACGCATGTGTGACCCCAATTCGAATACAATGAGTTACACGGTCTTCCACAAGGCCTACCACACGGTCTGGCACATAGTTATTAGCATTATGAACCATATTTTCCAGCATTTGAATTTTACAAAATCTCGGGTTTTCGTTACACATCTGATACGATTTCGATGTAGAAACAACACAGACGATTCTAAAACCTAAAACGACAATCAATTGGCAAAAAATGATTAATTCGTAGTCAAATCACTAAAAAAATCCCAAAATCGAAGCTTCGTCAAAGAACTTTCAGCACAAACCTCAAATCAAAACTTACCGGCAAATGAATTGAACTAAGAAGAAGAATTTAGACCCCGTACAACATCAATTTAACGCAAGATAACAAAAATGAAAGATAATTTGAAGAGAATGAATGAGAAGAATGGCAGAAACATAAAATAAAAATGAACATAAACTATCGAGGAAGTTTCCTTGGAAAGTTTAATTAACTTAAAAAAATAAAATTACCTCACAAGGTAGTAAAAAGAAAAACATCTCCATTGCTTTCACAAAGATTCAAACACCAGATCAGAGGTATACAAAAGTTTAACCATTGAACCAACAGGCTCATTCTTGTCATCAATTTATCGAAAATAACTTATAACCCAAATGTCCAGAGATAAGGGTTTTATCAAATGGAGAAAATTTAAGAGGCGAGATTTGAACCCAAAACCTTACACACATAAGCACAACACTTAACCACTGAACCAGATCAAAGTGCTTACAGACTTTTCAAAATCTTAACTCAAAATTAAGAAATAACCGCTCTTAGTATCACTAGCTGAATTTCTTCTAACCTGGTTTTTGAGATGTTACATCCTCTATCTTTAAATAGTGACCCCCACTTTACTACTAAAGGTGAACCATGGAATTGAAAAACCAAACATCTCCTTATTTGTTTGCTTGAGGAAAATATACTTTTTTGTATCCAAATGCAAATTGCTTACCGTGTTACTTACTATTATTTGATTCTCACGGTGAGATGTACAATACTCCATACCTTATGAGCAAGTTGTATCAGATATGGTGAGCGTATAAATGTCATTGAAGGCACTAAGCATTGAAGGGTCGCCTTTCTCACAATAGTTGATGAGAAAACAAATCTAGGTCTATCATGATAGGCCCAACAATAGTCCAAGGGCCATCCCATATCTTGCAATGTTGTGTAATAGAATGGTGGAGAAGTAGATGAAACCCTACCTCGAAGATAAACTATAGCAGGAAAAATCCACTGACGACATCACTCATACAATTCACCCCATCAGTAATAGAGAATTCGTAAGCATTGTTCGACAACCTGATTCTCCTAACCTCCAGTATTCGTGTCATCTCTTCATGCTTAGTTTTACAGTGCCACTCATTTCCTTCAACAGTCACTAAAAATTTCTTGTACTTATCAAGGTTTTTCACTGCTATGGAGTTGCTTGAATCGACCCTATCACACCGTCATTACTTCTGACCATCAAACCTTCTATTTTCCTTTCCCCTCCTTCGATCATTACCCCTACGTATAACCCCATCAGTAATGGAGAATTCATAAGCGTTGTTCGACAACTTGATTTTCCTAACCTCTAGTATTCGTGTCATCTCTTCATGCTTGGTTTTATAGTGCCACTCATTTCCTTCAACAATCACTAAAAATTTCTTGTACTTATCAAGGTTTTTCATTGCTACGGAGTTGCTTGAATCGACCCTATCACACCGTCATTACTTCTGACCATCAAACCTTCTATTTCCCTTTCCCCTATCTCTTCGATCATTACCCCTACCTATAGCCCCCTAAGTTTAAAACCCCAAAATTTTAAATACACATAAAAATCTAAAACTTACTAAAAGACAAACAACGACAAAAATCCTAGTAAAAAACCTTGAATAAATCTACTTAAAACCTTTTTATTCCTCGAAATGCTAAAAGAATCAAAATTCTTAAAAAAGCATAAGATGACCAATTTACATAAAGGAGGCAAAACATACAAAAAAAGTTTAAAGCCTAAATAACTTCCAACACCTAGTCATGTGTCGCCACATTGTGCACAGTTATGACGCCTCATTTCTTCCTCCAATCCTAAACATATGCGTGTCCTACTTGTTTATTGGAAAAATGTCAACAGAGTCCATTTTCAAATTCAAATAAAGGAGATGTACATAATTCTTATTTATACAACATACACTATTTTCCTACCAAGTGTGCATCACATATGTGGTCATTTGCTTGAGTCATTCAAGTTCAAATGTCTCAAATTAGGTCACATTATAACCTCACTCTCAATAGGGAGTTGTTACTAGTACCTCACTTGACAAAGCTTCACCACCACAACCTTGAACACCACAATCTTGCCAAGAGCAACACTTTGCCAAGGTCAGTCTCTGTGATTGTACGTTTGCATAACATGCGGAACTCTTTTGACCTACATTGCCAAGAATAGGTGTGAGATCTTTACTTGTAGTTACACATGTGAGACCTTGCCTAACTCGTCATCGTCCTATCACTACCCACCTAAAAGGTTACTGTGCCTCCTAAATGGTGACCATGATGTGACTTATGCCATGCACATGTCAAGACCCTAGACAAAGAGAGGGCGACTCTCACCTATAAATACTCTTTTCCTTAGGAAGGGATCTTCTTCTTCCCTCTCATTCTTCTTGTCCACTTCATCTAGAGACATTCTAAGTCCTTATTATGTCTCTCTACATGCCATCGTATGAACCACCATATTCCACTTCTTTTCTCTTTCTCTGTCAACATTGCATTTATAAACTCTTTAAAAAATTAGGGTTAAATATATATTATAAAATCTCAACTATTGGGAATTAAATTTATCTTTTTTCAAGTATAAAGTAAGTAAAGTAAATTATAAATACGTAATATATAGGGATTTTGTATAAGGTTCCAATAAAATATCTTAAAAGAGTATTTTCTAATACTTTTTTTATATAGGGACTTTTGCATTTTGTATAAATATCAAAATAG
>JABEZY010264732.1:0-23041 GCA_013467495.1 Gossypium gossypioides
GAACTTTCTTTTAACGCTTAACTATTAAAATATTCTAAATGGCCTTGCCAATGTCTGACATTAATTTATGGATAATAACTATATACACTACCGACAAGTGAGTTTGAAATGATGACATTTGTTTTAGAATAAAATAAAATAGTAATTAAATAATTAAAAAACACTTGATATTGCGTCTGCAGTTTTTTTATTCCAGAGACATTATATAAATGAACCCAAAACATGTTTCGAAAAAAAAAAATCAAGAATTACGGTATTAGATATTTTAAACCCAAAGAAAGTAATATATATGTATTACAAAACCAGCCGGCGAGCTAAAGCGAACCAAAACGAATGAAACTATTGGGTTTAATTGTCCAAAAATCAACCAAACAGAATACACCCCTAATGTCGGGCCCAAAAAGGTCACCCTTCCATTCTGCAGAATTTAGGATTTTGAAATGTGTAATTTACAAGGTCAGAATCAGAAGAAACTCCTATCTCAGACACTTTCACGTTCTTGTTTATTTGTATTTGTTCTTTCATACATAACTCAGTATTAAATAATAAATTAAAAATCTACTTTCCCACAAACCTTAAATGGTTAAGGTAAACCTCTCATTCTTCAACATACTACTAACAGAACCATCTGTGAATGCATATAAATTCAATTATAGAAGGATTGTACTCCATCAAAAATAATATATACTATAAAAGGATTGTAGTTAAATTCATAAATTAATAAATCGAGGCCAAAAAATAAAAACAATAACTAGTTCAAGCAAACCTAACCGCAGCCAGAAAGTAGAAATCATGTCTCGACATTAGCTTTGTTTCCGGCAAGGATGAGAGAAATCTCCAGCCCACGGCTAAAGGCTTGGTTAAAGAGAAGGCGAGACTGGAAGGTTGAGATGAATGGGAACCATGACAACACTGCTACTGGTGCAAATATGATTGTACCCATTCCTGCGTCATAAAATCTTGCAATTTCTCGCACCGAATCCCATAATCCCAAACTTCTTACAACCCTCTTCCATGTAACAGCCAGCTAAATTATATCAACACAAAACAAAACAAAAAAGGATACGAAATTGTTAGCAACAAAATGCAACACCATATTGTAGAGTGGTTTGAACTTGAAACAAAAATGAAGAATCATTCTGCACAGATTCAAACTCCTAATCATGCTAAACTAGGTTCCTGTATACAGAGAGGTACCGCTCAAAATGCAACAGCCCATGGAATGTTAAGACTAGTGGACCAAGGCAAGCAATCCAAATAAAAAATATTAATCAGTAAAAGACCCATCAGCGGGTCTGAATGAGTCAAACCAAGCTCAAGCTGTAAGAAGCTCGAAGTTGCTTGATTTGAAATAAAGATCAAACTTGACTACGTTCATTTACCAAAATGAACTCAACTGTCATGCTTGACTGGGCAATAACCGAGATGAATTTCAGTATGACCTACGAGGAATATAAATATTCCTAAATAAGTTCTCTTAACATAAGTGCCATATTCGACAATGATTACTTCTACATGTTCAATTGAGAGAGAGGTATCCAAAGCAGGAAAATGAGGGAGTTGTAACACTTACACATAATATGGCCCATCCAGTTGGAACGAAACCGAGGATGCTTGCAAATAGGTCAGCAATTGATAACCTGGTAAAGGCAACGATAAGGCAAAGGCCAACAACAAGTCCAATGGATATAACCCCTTGCATAAATCGCATCACCAGTTGTAAATCATGGGACTTCTTAGGGCTGTAGGTGAGTAACTGCAAGCCAATAGAGAGGATCAATCATTAAGACACCTTTTAAAAGAAAGGCAGATATGTTGAAGATTAATTTTTTTCCGGGAGGGGCATGTCTGGAAGGTGGCAAAGCTTGTCGCCCTTAAATGATAAAGGATACTGACCTTGAACAATAGGACAAATCCAACCAACACAATCCACGAAAATCCATAAAGCTGGACAGCAAAACAAAACCGTCAAGAACAAGTAATAATAAGAACTTTTTAGTCTAAGAATATGAATCCTCTTGAATAATGGTCCTTAAAACAATTGGCATAGACATAATGCGTGAATTGACACACAAACAGAACAAGACAAACCCAACCAATACGATTCGGGAAAATCCATAAGGCTGGACAGCAAAATGATACCATCAAGAACAAGTTATAATAAAAACCCTTTAGTCTAGAATATGAATCTTATTGAATAATGGTCCTAAATAATACACCAATCAACATGCAAACACACTATTCATTGAACATATGATACTGTTCCACTAGATATAATTTCTAAGTTGTCGGTATGAATTTGACCAACTTCCAGCAGCATTTATGGTTATATCCATCCCCTTGGTTAACCAAATAGTCACCTACAGAAAAGTATAATCCGCAGTCACCTATTCTTTCAAGAACGAAAGACAGATGCCACTTCTTGCATGCCTGGCAAGCAGGAAGGAGGCAATTTTGTAGTGGTGGAACTCCTCCGACATTTTCCACACGTTTTTGTGTTACCAGTTCATCCAATGTGGCTCAATTATAATTCATACATACATGTGACAAAAAAGCAATCCTTAGAAGTTCCATCCTCAAGTTCTATGTTATGTTATTCTCCTTTCTCATCATACTAAGCACAGCATCTTTTACTTTTAACATTGGATGGAAAATGGCACGAAGAAAATATTGTGAGGGAAGTCAGAGAATGAGTTTCTCTAACATGCTTCATTAAATTTGAGAAACAAAGACAAAAAATGCGAGCAGAAAATTATAAGGGCAAGAAGCACACCGCAATGGATGTATCTTTTCCAGTAAGATGGAGCTTGTACACAATGCCATACTGAAAAATAAAGAATCTCAAGCTTAATATTGTCTCCAATATGCGACCTCTCAGTGTTTGGATATGTATCTGCAGAAGAAATGTAATATTTTCCACAATAAGAAACATAAGAAGAAAAACGGTTGTCAATAGACAAGCAATTCCAACCAACACCTAAAGCTTGTTTCTAAACTAAAATATTAGAACAGAACCTTATGGAAATAAGGACACTAGGCCAACAAGCCAATGCGAGAAATGAAATAAATATTTTGAACTCAAAATGAAATAAGTAAAAACAAGAAGAAAGACAACGTTGGGCAACTTTTAAGGTCCCTCGTTTCACATGATTGAAGGTGAAGAAGAGGATCTAGCTCAAAAGCTCTCTCAGACAATCATAGTTTCATACTACTAAAAGAAGGAAAATAACTTGACATCAGGTACCGCAGGAAAAAAGGTCAAATGCAATGTTGTCAAGAACACAAGGCACCCTCTCAATCCTAATAGTGCTTCTTGACACAAGATGCAAAAAAAACATACTGCCTGAAAGAAGGCACAATAAGTATATGTACGTGTTTTTGTATGTTTGTTTGTGTGTACATACACACAAATATTATGATTATAAACTCAAAAGACTGGTCTAGTTTATTCACAATATATTCAAAATTTTCTTTTTCTCTTGTTGGCAAGTCCCCTTCCTGATTTTGAATATTCAAATATTAAGAAGCAAAGAGTTTGATATTATCTTTCTTACTAGTTACTACTAAGGAAGGATAATGAAATAACTAACTATAAAAAGAAATTGAAGAGAACCTAAAAAACACAAGCGTTCTTTGCACATATCACCTTGCAAAAAAGTGTTAGGCACACTAGACGTGCACCTGATCACACTTAAGGCACAAAGACAAGGAGCATACTTTGACAAGACTAGTCAAATGCATAGACAAAGACTAAATAAGAACTAAAGAACTAATTAGCATCGCAATGATAAACCTGTTCTTCATCCCACCAAGACTCCCAGCTATCATCTCCTTTCACGCCAACTCCACCTTTATACAGAAGCCAACTGGTCCAATCATCAAAATCTTCCACAGTTCTGTTCATTAAAAGATATAAGTAAAGGATGGGCACCTATGATGTGGTAAAGTTGCAAACATGCAGTCGTACTTCTGGAAGTTTCAAGATAAAAGCTACAGAAGTGAAGTGCTATGGGACTTACTTCTGCCATTCAAAACCTGATGGGTTGAATATATAAGGGGCAAAAAGCCAAGAGATGACAAGGAACCAGCTGCTAAGAGTAAGCAAGACAAAAGAAACAGCACCCCCATCTGTGTAACCATATGCGATGTATACTATGAGAAGCAGAGCCACTTCAAGCCTGAGAAATATTAAGTTTGAAAGCTTTAAAATAAAAGCAGTTTTACTTTTTCATACAGATGATGTCAACCCAGCATAGTTCCCAGATCAACGTCAACTTTTGCTGGTGACAACTGAAATTAACAGCTAATTGGAATCCAACAGAGAGTATCACTTACGCCTTAACAAAATGGCTTCTTGAATAAAGCCTGTAATTTTCAGCAAACTTGATATGACGCACCACAAAACCTCTCCCAGTTGCTCTATACTGTTGGCTCAAATGCAAAAGAAGAACATACATCAATTAAAATTGAAAAAGGAGAAATGAAAATCTTGAATATGTATGTCAACTAAAAGAAAACCCGTACTTTCGCACCACCATGGAGTATAGTCCGTCCAAAATAATGAGTTCTAGTTCCCAAGGAGAATGTGAAGAAGACAGAACATAACTGAAGCTGCATTGTAATAAAACTGAATACGGCCTGCATATCAGTCGACCAAAAGATAATTAGAAACTTATTATAACAAAGAGAAAAATATCACCTTAGCAAAGGCTGTAAGATCATAATATGTTAAAAGTTTCACAGATAACTTTCTGAAACTGGACCTACCAAACAATGAAATTTACAGGACAAAGAATATCAAGTTTCTGATGGAATCAGACTGACAAACCTTCAGCAAGCCCAATTCAAGTATAAAACCCATTATCATAGGGACGGCAGTAAAAACTCCAATCTGTACCAAGAATTGAGTATTCAGAGCTGCATCCAATGCTGTGTTACCCGACATCCTAGCTTGCCTAGCGATTTCCTTGTCGAGTCCAGAGAAAGCCTGGTTGAATTGGAAATGAGTTGACAAAACTATTGTTACAATGCAAGATTTTCAAGAAGCTTTGATAAAATGCCCATAAATGGGATGGTTTCACCTTGCCAAGATTTTAACAAATTTTCAAATGCATCCTTTTAAATGAAATTAATTGGCTGCCAAGCTTTTATTTACCTTTAAAAAGTTTCCATGGCAGGAAAATTGAAAGGAACTCTATGAAGCTCAGATTAGATAATAATTGCCTAATTGCTTTCTTTCTGAAGAATAAGTTAAAAGAAAAGTGAACTATACATTAAAAGAACTTAGGCAAAAGAAGAAAAGTTATTTACCAGATAAACTCTTCCATACAAGAATATATAAACTGTAAGGACAGTCATCTGCGATAATGGAAAATAATATCAGACAAATCTGAAGACAAGCAATGCAGTCTAAACTTAAAATGAGATAGAGATAATACCATTGTGCAGACATAATAACCAACAGTCGTGAAGAAGAAAGATAACATTCTAAAGAAATCAAAAAGTTGTCCAAGTCTGTATACATCCCTACTTAGGACTTGCTCTCCATTTCCCCCGGCAACTTTCCCCTCAAATAAAGCAATCTGGTTCAATCCAACATCTCTTCCCTTTCCAACCTGCATTATTAGAAAATAGAACTCAAGAAAATAGGTATAGATGGGTCCAAGATATGGGTGTAAATGAGACACCTATATTTGCAAGCTATTCGAGTTCAACTCCAAAAAGATCTGAATTCAACTCAGTCATATTTGAGCTGAGCTCAAGCAGCTCAAGTTACCAAGCGAGCCAACCTTGAGTATCATAATCCAATTTCAAGTAGCGCCAAGCCTAATCAAGTTTGTTATTAATAATATATCTAATATATCAAATTTAAGTTACCATTTTATCCTTAATATAAATATATACTCAAAACCCGAGCCTATTATTCTCCTGGTTTCCTTCTACTGACACTCTTCTACTCCCATTGAGCTTCCTCACCAAAAGCTTTCTTCATGCTCTCAAAATCATCTCTCATTTCTAAGCCCTGTCTCTTCTTCCTCAAAGCTCGTTTCATTCTCCCAAAATCACCTTCATCAGGCCTTTTTCGTTGTGAATGTGTCACCCACTATAATTGCCAATTATTCTCCACTTTAACCGAGACATACTTTTCAGGTCAGTATCTTTTCAAATAAATAAATTCAATATTTTGCGGCCTTTTCCACTCCTTTAAGTGATTATTGTTACATTTAAAAATAAAAAATAAAACCATATCAGTCAAAGACTAGATAACAAGTTGCAGAAAATTTTGAAGTTTGGGCATAATTCCTATATCTCTATAATGATTTTTTAGGCGTTTATTATATTTATGAAAACATTTATTTCCAGTAATCTAAATAACAAATTTATCAAGCCTGTTTGTTTCTACACAACCTTTTGATTTTCTTTGCTTTCCTGTGAAATGGAAGTGATTTAAGAAAACTGAACTCTCAAAATTTCATCATTTAAATAAAGATTGTACACAAAACAAGTTTGAACTTGAGTTTGAAATCGAACCAAGCATGAGCTTGAAAAATTAGTACTCATCTGAACTCATGCCAAATTTTGAGCGGTGAATTTTGAATTGAGCTCAAGCTTGAGCTTTCATGAGAGCAAAGAAAATCAAAAGACAACTTCTGATGTGCCAGTCTCCCTTGGGAGAAAAAAAGAAGAAAAAAGCCCAAAAAGAAAGAACAAACCTGAATGTATTCATGATGGGTGATGTTACCTTGCCTCAATGTGGAGTTGAACCCTGTAAAAATCTTATTTAGGTATATCATTAAATTAGCTGAAAATAAGCTTTAAGCAACAATAGTAGGCTCCTTTTTTTCTGTTCGTATTGCTTCATGGTAAAATTTTCACTCTGACAATCTCCCAAGGATTGCAGTTTAAGAACTTTCAGTTCATACTTGGTGGTTACAAGCACTAGTGTGTGTTTTGCTAGAGTGACTAGCATGACTCCAGTTAAGTGGTTTATTCCCAAATACCTAGCAAGGAAGTTCTGACAAAAGAGAACGTAACTGCAACGTTTTGTTATATATATATATATATATAGTAAAACAAGCATGGGAAAGTTGTAAACTACAAAAGATTAAGGAAAAATAAAATTAAAACCAAGGAAAATAAGAATGAAATCTTCTCAAGTTCCCATATGCATTTATCAAATGGTTTTAGGGGTCTACTTTTGGATACACTTGCGTACAAGGTATCCTTGGCCTTCAAAAGTAAATGCAAAGAAATGAAGAAAAGAAAGTAGCTCAAGTAGTTGAGTTGAGAATACTAATGCACTTTAAAAATGGAAACAAAAAATTCTCATCATCCAAGCTTACCTGCATATATGTCTTCACTAATATTGATAACACGAGATGCCTTACTAATCCCTCCTCTAGTTATATGAAAGATCCGATCAAATACATCAGGATGCCCATAATGCATACGAACTCTGCATTTTCCCCACATGAAAATGGACATAAGTAATGAACCGAAAAAGTCCATTCCAAGAACAACATATTAAGTGCAGATTGAAAAACAAGCTAGAAACCCTATCTTAATGCTTCAGAGGAAAACTCGAGAAATCAACAGAAACTACAGTTCCCAAGCACTAAACTAAGCAATCATACATGAAAAATTGAAAGTAATAATGTAAACGAGTGTAAAAACAATTTTCCTTGTAAAATAAACACTATGAAGACAGTTCAATATGTGCAAGACATGTTTTCATGATATCAAGGTGGCAATGAGTATACTTCCTGAATTTCAAAAAAAATTAAATGAGCAACACTAGACACGACAGCTATTCTTTTAAGCTTCCCAGTATCATACAAGAATTCATCCACTGTCGTAATAAAAAAAAGGATTTTACAATTGCAATCATGTGACAGAACTGTCCAATATAGGCCAGTGGCTGGGAAGAAGACAGTGGAAAAGACATAAAACATTCACACTAAATCCTGGCTAGCAAAGGTGTTTCATTGATCATAGAATACAAGGAAGAGTCCCTTGAGGACTCAAATGCTAGCTAAACAAGACCTGCTGCCGATAAATTCAAGTGTTTTGGGAAATGATACACATGATAACTTTATTCATATAATCAGGATAGCCTTTTACAGTAGATACACTCACTTGAGAGGATTTGCTAACACACGCTGGCCCAAAGTGACAAAACTAGTCTCCTGATTAGACATGAACCACGCTAGAGATGAAACACTGCATGTACATATCCACATCGTAAGTCTAAGGAAGATAAAGAAAGAGATAAATTAATAGGAATGAATATTTCAGTTAAAAGGAAACAAAAACCTTCCGGTAAAAACATGCTCTCTAACACCAAGAATAGTTGGAGGTCGAATTCCATGATTTCCTCGAAACTCCTCAAGAAGATTTCTCATTTTCATTGCCTCCTCAAGGTAGTTGTCCTACACAACAAGACAATGGCGCTCAGCAAAAATTACCACAAATCATACTACATTGCCACAACATAGACATTATTTATAATCTTTAACCTTGCAAAAAAAAAAGAAAAAGAAAAACCAACATGAAAGGCAAGTATTACAAGGCATCTGTGGAAAAAGTAAACACAGCACCTAATAAGAAAGACTAGAACACAGAGAAACATCAAATGAAACTATAACATGGATATTTGAAATGCTAGACATCCAACAAAAAGCAGAAATGTTAATGATGTGTTAACTCTGCTACAGCCTTCGGAAATTTCTAAAAAGAGCCCCTTAATATGAGCTTTCCATTAGCCCCAGTGTTACAAAAAGTATTACCCAAAATATTATGGAAGTTGTAATAAGTTGTGTAATTAAGTAATTCTTGTGTAATTGGGTAATGTTATGTGTAATTGTATAATTACACAACTTTTATAAGTTATAATAATTTCTGTAATTGAGTAACGTGTTGTCTAGTTGGAGCTGATAGAAAGCTTATTTTAAAAAGCTCATGCTAGAACTTCTCACAGCTTTCCCTTAATAATAACAAGCAGCTTATCTGCACAGATTCCAGGAAACATAAACAAGCATGAAAATAGAGCAAGATCTTGAAACCAGTGAGCCATGGAAATCAAAGCTACCGTATTACCCACAAAGTAGAACCACATTTGAAGCAACCATAATCAAAGCAGCCATAGAAATATATGATTAAATCATCTACAAACACCACAAATAGAATGAAAACTTTTACATCTTTTTTTTAAGTAGACCTGTTCATGGGCTGGGCTAGAGTGTGGCCCAAGTCCAAAAAATAAGCCCAGGGTCATTTTCAGCCCGGCCCGGCCAAAAAGGCCAGTTCACTGTTAAAAAAATGAAATATTAAAAATATTTCTTAGACTAATATTTTAAAATTAAGTTTATTTTTTTAAAAAAATTATTATTTCAATTAAATTCGAGCCAGGCTAGGCCGAGACATAAACCTTGTCCACGCCCAGCCCAAGACAGGCCAGGCCTACCAGGTGGGGGCTGCCCAGCCCATGGACAGGTCACAGGTCTAGTCCCAGCAGATACCAGTTTCATGGTAGAATCCAGCATTCCTAGTCATCACTCATCACTGAGTAGTGTGTACTAACAACAGTGAAGGAACCAAAATAACAGAAAATAGAGTGATAGACAAATCCAACAATAATGCATACTAATCAATTAACCAAAGAACTTATCAAGCCAACAGATAAAATATCCGAGTCAGCGGGCCTTGAGTACTCGGCAACAAAAGATCTGTCCCCATTCATTTCTGCTTTTCTTGAAATGTATTATCATATAAAAAATATGTAGAGACGAGGAACTAGACAACTAGTGCTGACAAAACTATATGAACCTCTCTTCTTTTTACTAAAATCACACTGAAAGCCAAAAGGTTAAGACTGCAAGAAGCATTTACCAGCTTCCTAATTGACACTCAATTACGAATATTAAGTTCAAGTTTTTTTAATAACAAAAACTACAAGGACTCAGAACAATGCACAGAATACTAAATTACCTGATTCATGTCGATAGTTTGAATAGCTTCCCCTCGTGTGAAGATAATAGCATGGTTCTGGTTTTCAGGTTTCCCTTCTCCAAGCTTAGGATCTCCAGGAAGTTTAATTGAATAGACTTCCTGAATAAAGGAAAAAGCGATAGAAAAATTTAACAACAAATCTCTTCTATAACATTATAGGAGAAAACAGAACCATAAAAATTGTATGTTTAACGAAAAAATTAAATATAAGAAACTATCCAGCAAGCAAATTTATGGCAATAAAAGGCAGGAGTCATTAAATCCAAGAAAGTATATCCACCACACACCTAAGAAAGGCACTATAAAGGCCTTGTAAAACAACCTACAGTGACTGGTAGGGTAAAAATAAACATAATCTATACAGAAAAAAAGATAATTATTCAGCTCTGCCGCTGAAGCAGTTCCACAATATATATTGTAATCAAAGGTTATTATTCCCACAACATATTATAGTCCAATAATTGCAATCAAAGTACAACCTAAAAAGTTGAAACAAAGTCAAATTTTAGCATGCCCATATCATATCAAATCTAATTGAAGAAATAGCTCACTGACTTCAAGGCCAAGAATGACAAAGCATAAACGTACTTGCAAAGCAAACAAAATGAAGCAAGCTCTCATTCCAACAAATGACTATTTTGAAAACATTAAGAAAAGAACATTATTGCACTTGCAACTTGTTTACTATCTTTCCACCATCACTTGAAATTTGATTTTGACTAAGGATCTTTATTTTAATTCAACTAATGTGAAAAGAATGAATGGAAATGCATATCATTAGTAAAGGACATCAAACCATAATAAAGATGTTGCACGTTGGAATGCTCTGCCTACCCCGACCAAAATAAAAATACAAATTTGATTTTAAATCACTTGAAATTTGATTTTGACTAAGGATCTTTATTTTAATTCAACTAATGTGAAAAGAATGAATAGAAATGCACATCATTAGTAAAGAACATCAAACCATAATAAAGATGTTGCACGTTGGAATGCTCTGCCTACCCCGACCAAAATAAAAATACAAATTCAACCTAGTTATTAGCTCACTACTTGTATTTTTACTTAGAAAAACTCTGTGCAACCATCAATCCATGCCAATAAAAGATTTTTAATAAATATAAGACAAGAAAGTCCATGCTGAACCTGATCTTTTCCATTTATATCAGCTTTGACAAGCTTTGAATAAAATTGCCTTTTCCCGTCCGCTCCAACCTCCTCAGCATGTATGAATGCAACTCGAAGGGCTTCATTCCTAGAAAAAAGAAACAAAATACCATTGTCATTAAAGCCATAACATGGTACAATAAATCAAGGATCATACCAATATCATAAAAGCCACGAGGTGCAATTAATCAAAGATCCTGAGTAAATTATACAGAAGCAAACAGAATGAAGATGGTAAAGCCTTTATGAAATGGTATTATCGTAACGCTAACAAGGGATCTGTAACTGTAAGGAATGGCATTAAAGTATCTGAACGACAAGCAAGCCAGACACTTAGCATCCAAGCTTTTGACCAACCAAGCATGCTTTACTACTTGGCAACTGAATCTTGCAGCTCAGTGGAATCAACTTTATATTAAGGTCAATTAGGTGCTATTATCTGTCTTCAATCAATAAAAGGTAAACGATACCTCTGTAGCAAAAGAGCAATATCAACAGCCTCAGGTTTCTTATTCTGCTTCTGTTGACCATAAATTTGACATGAAACAACATAAGTAAACTTTATATCTGCTTGTGCTCGAGCTTCACGAGACAATTCAAAGCCTTCAGTTGTCAGGTAGTCGCTTTGAGAATATGCGTCCACTGTTAAACAAGAAAATATGGTATGAGCATATCAATGGCTTATCCTTAACAGTACAGGTCATTGCATAAGGTTTGAAGTGAATACCTCCCAAAGATCTCCTTTCTAGAAAACTTTGTAGCATTAATGCCCTTCTATAATACATCATACCACGAACTGCATTTCAAGATTACAAGAGAGATCATATTGAAAGAATAAACAGCCTTTCGGCATCTCACATAATACTGGACTAGATATATCAGGTATTCCATAAGAAAGAAATACTGGCTAACCAGTCCTGGCTAGAGTCTGCCCTCGATAAGATGCCCAAAATCGAAGCTCCAAGTCATTATTACTTCGTTGAGCTTCTACATTCCCAGTAGACTTTCCTTCATTAATCCGCTCTAAATAATTCTCCCATTCATCTAAAGTCAGAAGAACAGGGACTTTATCACATAGAGATATAACCCAATATAAAATAAGCCCTCAACAACAGGCAAAGGATGCGAAGCAAGAAAATTTCATAAGTCCACGAATATAACTAAACTAAAAACAATAGGGATGACAATGGGGCATGTCAGAGGTAGCCATCAAATGCTATTTATTTCTGCTCCCACTCCCCTACCAGTGTTGTCAATCAGGAACTTATTTGCTTCTCAAATCCAACCATAAATTGCACGATAGTGCTAGGAAACTCAAGTTTTAATTATTTTCTTTGTTACTGCTTTCTATCAAATTTATTACAACATGTAACATTTCAGCAAACCCCAATTCGAAGTGCAGAGAATCATCTGTCTTAAAAAAACAAATTCACCATACAAAAATGATTGCAATTAATATCAATTCTCTCTTTAGAATATATACAAAAAGAAATGCTTGCAAATAATTCCATCCAACCTGGCATGCTACAAAACTTGACCAGGAATTGGAGAAAGAGTTCGAAAACAATTCAGCAGTTAAGAGTAGGTAACAACACATGCTGCTTGGATGCAAGTAAAGACCTTTGCATTTATTAGAAACACATTATATTTAAGAGATAAAGCTTGACACGCCTGGCATCAAGCAACTAGTCAGAATCGACAATAAGAATGTTAACAGCATGATTTTATCAAAATGCCTTCAGCATGTAATACTTTCCAACTTATAACCACAATTCATCATACAAAGAAAGAAATACAGGAAATGTACTTTAAAGGGATGGAAAGGATGTACGATAATTTGATTGGATAAGGTAAGAAGAGTAAGGTAAAGGTAAGGAAAATTATGCTTTATTGTCTGCTTGCAAATAATTCCATCCAACCTGGCATGCTACAAAACTTGACCGGGTATTGGAGAAAGAGTTCAAAAACAATTCAGCAGTTAAGAGTAGGTAACAACACATATGCTGCTTGGATGCAAATTAAGACCTTTGCATTTATTAGAAACACATTATATTTAAGAGATAAAGGTTGACAAGCCTGGCGTCAAGCAACTAATCAACAATAAGAATGTTAACAGCATGATTTCATCAAAATGCCTTCAGCATGTAATACTTTCCAACTTAAAAACAGTATTCATCATACATAGAAAGATATACAGGAAATGTACTTTAAAGGGATGGAAAGGATGTACGTTAATTTGATTGGACAAGGTAAGAAGAGTAAGGTAAAGGGAAGGGAAATGATGCTTTATTGTCTGCTGGAGGAGAGGAAATGAAATTAAAGGATACATGAATCTACAGCATGATTTTACCAAAATGTAACAATACGAATAGTAACAGCACAATTTTTACCAAAATGCCTTCAGCATGTATAATTTCCGACTTATATAACCAGAAGTTAAGAAGCTATATTCATATATAGGAAGGAATACAGGAGAGCGAGGTACTTTAAAAGGGACAGATAGGATTTATGAAATTCTTTTGGATAAGATTAGAAGAGTAAGGTAAAGGGAAGGAAAATGATGTATTATTGTCTGGAGAAGGAGAGGAAACACAATTAAAGGATACATGAATCTACACTCTCACAGCCATTCTCTTTTAGTGTACAAAATATTTAGAAAAGGAAGAAGGAACAAGAGAATGAATGTCATTCACAATGAAAACTTTGATCCCCTTTCAATCCACTTTTCTTTCCTCCACTTGGGGAAACAAGTCAAATGAGGTTTTAAGGCAAAGGGAAGAATGTTTGTACTACTTGCATGGATCATAACCAAATAAGGAGCAGCAAATAGTGTTTCCATTCTTTCCACCCAAACCGCCTTAATCCAAATTCCAATGAAGATAGAACTCAACAAGAAAGCACCACAACAAAGAATTTTAGGTATTCAATATCGATAATATATTAACCATCACATAGTACCAAAAATTCAGAAGGTAACACTCAATTAACCATTTTGTTGCAGTCTGTCGATAACAATAATATTGGAACACTAACCAACAGCTCAGTATTTAACAAAGGACCAATGCAAGTCACATGATAGGGAACGTAACATCTAAATAATCTTCAGCAACACAAGATGGCGACATAGAAAAGAAACATATGCTCTATCATGATGCTGGAACAGCAGTTAAAGATTCACTGGAAAAATAATAAAAGGGGGATGGGAAAGGTAGGACTCTGACTTAGATTGAACATTCAACTATTGGCAAACAACAGCATTATGATACAGGAAAGGATAACCTCACTTAAGATAATTATGAAATGATATACCTGGAAAGATTTTCTGAAGATAGAAAATAGTAGATATTCCATCCTCATTTTCCTCACGCAATTCTTTGGGGCTATAAAGCACAGTCTCACTGTAGTATGGGGTAAAGACACTGTTTTCAAACAATAAATAAATAATTAGTTCAATATACGATAATATTGCAGAATCAAATTTAAGTCAATTTTCAGACATGTCGCATCTACATACCAAAATGGCATCATTTCGCAAACTGGCTTAGCTGGAGGCATATCCATAAATAATGAATTAGTGAAAAATTCCAATCTTCTCCTCGCCTCTAGATTCTTAGGAATGTTAGCTGCAGAATCCTTTACAGTCAGAAGAAGATACAGTCGCTTCACCTGCTCCCTCTGTAAGAGAAAAAGTTGGACACAGTAAGTGATGAAACAAGGGTAAGACAAGAAAAGGGGAGATTAGCAGTATATATCAAATTCAACAAATGCATACAATTTCTGGGTCCTTGGGCCATTCTATTCTCGAAAACAGACGACCTTCATTTCTTGCTCTAGCCAAAATGTTCCATGTATCAAGCTGCTCCCTGACGTCTCACAGCAAAAGCAAATGTTTCAGAAAGGAAGATTTAATTGAACGCACACTAAAAAATGTATGTCCTAGAATTTACCTCAAATCAGGTGATAACAGGTCATGTGTAACAACCTCATATAGTTGATAAACAGCATTTGCAGCACCTTTCTCTTCAGGTTTTTCATTCCTTAGCTAAAGAAAAACAGTTTATTATCAGAACACATTTCGAGCAGCAAAAAGAGTATGATGTACATCTATACAGACTTCATTATATACCAGTACCAGGCACATTGAAAATTAATTTATTATGCTCAATTTCTAATTGAAGAGACACCAACATTGAAATCAATTAATTATGCTCAACACCTAATTATGCAAAAGTAAAAGAGCAATCAAACATATCATACTGCAATATCAAGAAATTTCAAATTTACTCATAGAATACAAAAAAAGGAATCATACCAATAAACCACTGCAATGGTGGGGGATGGAACAAGAACGAAAAGGAGGGAAAGTAAAAGAATAAAAAGCAAATGAAACAAAGAGGGTTTTTGTACTATGAATTTAGCAGCAGTGATTGAAACAATTAAAAGATGAAAAGAGTTTCTTTTATTACCAGCCCAAGCAAAGCAGTCAACTTTTGAAGAACCAGAGGAAGCTTCTTCAAAGACAAGGTTATGACAAGTGAACCCTCTGATATACTGTTATTAATCTCACGGTATATCCTTTCAACCCTGTCATAAACAAGGTAAAGGACAAGTAATTGTGGGCAGGCTCTTAATGATAACCCCATGAAAAAATGACAAAAAATAAAGCATGCAGCTGCTACGTACCAGAGTCTCCCTTCACCATCCACCAATGAATGTAAAATTTTTTCAATACTGTAGTAGCACTCCTGAACTGCGTATGCCATATATTCATCCTTGCATATCCTATTCCAAAGATCAGCCTGTGTATCTTTGCAGTCAATAGCCAGATCAACTGCCAATAAGATCTGAAAACATGTTGCCCATGAACATGAAAGAAATTAGCATAGAATCAGTCTTTCAGTAATTATTTGTTTCAGTACAATTTAACAGGTCCCACCTTACTGCTTAGAAGAAACAAAGGCCACTGAACTAATCTTAGACTTCCTCTGTTGCTGGGAATTAAAAGCAAATCCATCTCCCTTAAAATATAAGAAATTAAGGGCAACCAGTGAGTACCAATCTCAAAATGAACATTAGCATCATGAGAGCAGTAAAGTCTAACTCAATAATTTACCTGTTGCTGATATAGTCTTCTTCACGCAAACTTTTAATTATCTCATTCCAAAATGGAGAAAATAGAGCAGCATATGTCTTGTTATTTTCCTGAGAAACCTGTTCGTGAAAAATAAACAAACTTTTAATTGTTTCATTTTGTTTTCATTCTTCGACTCTATCAACCACAGGATGGAAAGACATGTTTTCCACATTTCCGCTTTGCTTCTCTTCCAATTTTCCATCTTTCCTTCTTTCTACCCACACAACCTAGCTAAGCCTAAAAGATTTACTTCTACAAAAGGACCATCTAATCAATCAAGATTCTGCCAGCACTAAAGATTTGCAAAGATACAATCACCTTAACGAGTTTTAGAAAATTAGAATTAGAAGTGAAGAAATATAAAGGCATCACCCACCTCAGGTGTTTGTCTATCAAATGGCATCCTGTAAGAGCAAAAAAAACGGAAACAGAAAAAGGAAAAAGGAAATTAAAAGAAATAAACAGGGAAATTATATAAAAAGGAAAACATATTTGAACCTATAAACAGTGTGAAAACATTCTCTCGTTGTTAAGTTATGAAGTTATTTAAGAACTGCAGAGTGTTTTACATGCTACTCCCTTTTGTTTTTAGACAGGGGAGGGAAGAATTCTGGTAGAAATAGTTACTTGACCAAATGCAGCATACACCACATAAACCATATTTGAATAACATCAAACTACTTTCTTTGCATATAAAGACAGACCAAACAACAGCAGGTAAAGGCTCGAAGGATAGAAAATGGCATCTATTTTAATGACTTCGCAGCCAGCCAGATAAGGACCAAGTTACAAGCAAGACAGAGAGAGGGAAAAAAAGTTAATTCAGGTTAGCCCTTTTCCATTCCTTTTACTCTTATGTCCATTTTTCTTGGATGATTAACTAGGTAAAATAGTCTGAAAAACAATTAAGGCCAGCAAAGACCTAATTATGATCAATCAGAAACATTCAATATACAAGTAACCTATTCCCCATTCTGTATTCTAACAAGCCAATATGCTATCTGGGGCCTGCTTCATTGAGTCTATCCATCGTCCACAAAATTGCAATAAATATGATCATACATCTCTGTTTATCTTTGACACAAGTAAATAACTATGATTAAATATCTATATCTATCTTTAAAAAAAAATACATTTTAGGAAATCAAATGAACAACAAAAAAGAAACAGAATATAGAAAAGGGATTGATGATCAAATTTAATAAAAGGGTAATCAAAACTGGTACACCATTTTAGCCCAGAAGCCTATACTTAAAATTGCCAAGATGTAAACAACTACCTTTTAGTTTGTTGGGAAACAAGGTTCTTGGCAAAGACTTCTGGAAAGCTCTCAAACCGTTTATGCACCATTTCAGTTGAGCGTATCTGTGATAAAAGCAACATTGAATAGTAGGAATCGTAACAAAGGAGCACAGACTGTAATATCGCCAAGGATAGAGAAAACACCAATGTAATACCTCGCCTAGCCGAGCCCTTGCACCCATGACACCACCAATAATTGCTGACAGTAAAGTGTACCAAATGTGAATGTCCATGAGATAAATCTGGAGAAAAGGGAGAGAATACAGTATAAGTTAAACAAATGTATGTCAAAATATTTTCATAATATTTAACCTTCTTGACAATAATCAGCTGAAATTGGATAAAGCCAATATACTGGACAAGCAAAAAAACTCAGGCACAGGCAATAGCCCAGAGCATTTGAGATAAACCAATGACCTACTTGTTTTTAACAATTTTCTATGTCCAAACATATATATATGGAGAGAGAGAGAATGAATAAGTCAGAAAGCCAACAAGTTCCAAGCACATATGCTTAAATAGATATGTACTCACAGCGATAACAGGAGCCCACAGACTAACAATGGTCAAGACATTATTATTATCTGCAGAAAAAATATAAAAAGAATAGATTAATGACACAAACTTCAACTTGAAGAACAGACACCTCAATGAAACATAAGTGGGTAGTATTCAAAGCTTTATACATTCACAGTATTCTAACAGTCCAAGACTATAAAATATAATAATATATGTCACCATGAGGCCATAACAAGATACGATATGACCAATATATGTAACGAGAAAACTTCTTGATGGACAAAACACAACATGAGCAGAACCGAAATATTTGCCAAACGAAGAGTAAAATTCTGATAGGGGATTTGATTCAGGTTCTGATTGAATTTTATTCTGATCTTTATTTCCTTGAATTTCCTTTGTGATTTAATAAAACTTTCATGGTAAATCAGGATATTTTGTTGTCATATTCTTGTTTTCCTTATCAGAATAAAAAATAAGGGTTTCCATTCTATTTCCTAAATTGTAAAACTTTAAGTGGTATATTATTCATGAACAAAACAAGTTGAAAGTTTCAGCAAAATAAAGGTACAGAACTCCCTTAGAGTTCCACAACCATAGGCAAAAATAGGAATTGAAATAAAGGCAAAGGCCCTTTCTTAAAATCTGATTTTTGTGCTACTTGTCCGGTGACTCAATATATTCCCTCCATTGACACCCTATATCTCTCAATTGCATATAGCAATCCAGTTCATTACCTTCTTGTTGATAAAATTGATAATCAGAGTACACACATATGAGGCTCAGATACATGAACAATTATGATGATCGATGCATATCTTGGGAAGTAATAAAGGGAAGTCGAACACTTCAACTCCATACTTCCAAATTCCAAATAAGATTTTCTTAAGCATTCTCATGTACAACAGATGTAACAAACTTGGACCAAGACAAGCACTTAATTCCAAATGCTTATATAAAAGATGAATGTACAAGACATGCAACTTGGGCACATTGAATGGAAATTTTATCTTCTTAGCGTAGCCCGAACAAAGTGCGATCTAAATGTTTGAGGGAAATACATATCCATTTTAATAATAGCCAAAAAGAACCCATAACTTTGGAATTTAACCCCTTATTCACTTAATTTGACTCTAATTTGTACAATTAGCAAATAAGTTCTCGATAATTTAATTTTCATCTTCTTAACACTGTAATAGCATAACTTTTACCTGCTACAAGAAAAGGGAGAAATATGTTTCATAGAATCTAAAGTTGGTGCTTTATAAAACCAAGCAAACAAAAAACAAGGGTTGATGAACATACTCTTCGAGACAAGATCATGCCAAGAGTATTGCAGAGCTGGAAGATCCACAATTGTATTCGTAGGTGACACAAGGGGTCTTATCTGTAATTCAGGAAAAAATATATAAAAAAATGTCTGTCAGATATTTAAATCCACATATTTGAAAGCTGTCTACCATAAACTACAAAAACCCTAGCGAAAGGTAAAATAGCAACTTGATGGCTTGCCTGAAGAAAATACGCAAATGTGAATTTACAAAGAAATATGACCAACCAGAATAAGACATATCTGCAGCAACAAAGAACCAAATGAAGGGAGTAGATAGCACAGGCACAGAAAATATTAGTGAACTTCATTATTTCAGAAAAATAAAACGACAACAAATAAACATGACATCATCATACAATGCAAAAAGAATATAGAGATAAAGAAAATTGGTTGACCAGCAATCTATCAAGTACATCCACAAGCATTTTATCATCAATATGAAGCGTTAACTCCAACTGTATATGGCAAACAAAATCATGGCACCATTTTCAGCCAAAGTACTGAAAATTTACATCATTACAGACTTAGAGGCACCACAACACACCCAAAAAAAAATTCCCTGAAGAATCAAGAAAAGGAACAGGATAAAAGGTATTGTCAACCACTTGACAATGTAATAGACAAAATCAACAATGTCAAATGATCACAGTAAGCATGAAATCCCAATTTCAATAGAACACAAAAACAAACCTGAAATAGTCAGTCATCCTTTCATAAAGGCCACGCCCAACATAATAACGCTCCTGGAATGTGCAAATTAACGTATATGAATTACCAAGTGATCCATTCCAAAATCATTTGATCATCTCAACTATTAAGAAAAAGTGAACAAACCTGATAAATCCATTTGAAAAACTGGAAAAATGATTGATCCGACATTTCAGACAAGGTATGACATGCAGGAAACTTCTGTAACAAGCCAAGAATCAACCGCAAGGCTGCGTAAACACCCAAGACAAGTATATATATCCGAAAATATAATGAATTGCTGTTCCGATCATTCATTTCCTCCAAAACCTTCCTGCATGTGTGTATATATATATGTGAATCAACATGAACACATAACAGATGACTATCAACAAGAAAATAATTTCAATCATTTAAAAGAAGCACAAACTTACACATAAACATAGGTCACAAATACAGAGGTCAAGCCACACCAAAAAAATCGTATAACCAGCCTGGAAATGGCCATGCCTCTCGCAGTGGCGTAAGCCCCAAACATGAGCAGGACATCTAAACAACCTAACTAAGCAGAAAGGTAACCAAATGAAAACACAGTTAAGCCCGGACATATGCAAGTCTTGCCAATAATCCAAATTAAAATAAACTGAAGCATGAATATACAAGAAATATTTAAGTGATAACTGCAGATGAATATCAATAAAGCCAAGAACGTACTCTCAATGAAGTTCATAATAGCAAAAGTCGGTCCGATACTAAGTAATATCTTAAAAGTATTTAAATTAAGATGTCCTTTTCTGAATGCTATAATTGCCAATGCCTGCAAACAAAAGGAAGTCAACTAATTTCATCTTCAGAAGATAAACGGACTACATGCAACATCTATAAGAATTTTTCTATGGAAGCAAAAAGGCCTACCTGGAACATTACAACCAGAAAGATCCAAAGACGATGAAAACTTCGATACAAGTGAAGGAATGTCCGATGCTCTACAAAAGAGCTTTTACCAGTCTGTGAAATCAATAGGAGAAAAGAACAAGGGGATAATTATCAGTTTAAAAAAATTGGTTAAGAGTCATAAAGGAGCAGCTGAAATTACATAACCAATATGGATGTATAGCCTACTTTATTTACAAAAAAGAGTAAGGAGAAAAAAGGTCGTCGTAAGAAATAGTGATTCAGTACATAATAGGAACATGATGGGTCTGCACGAAGATCAGAAAAGAAATGTTTTTAGCAGTTTTTCCATCTTCGCATTCTATTTGCAAGAGGCGATTCAGCACCAAAATATGATAACAGGAAAGAGGGCTCCTAATAAATCAATATTCACAGTAAAGGATCAAGAGATACAGCATACATCAATAAAGCAGCAGCAGGAGCACAAAAGAGTTGCGTGCAAAAGATTATCAGGGTAATTAAAACAAAAAGATTTTTATCCCTTTATAAACAACTTAATAATTCTTTCCCTTAAAATATAAATTCAGAAATGAAATTCAACCCTTCATAAGAATAGCAAACAATGCACAAATGCCTTTCCTACTACATTGGGATACACTCCACAGATCAGATTTTACCATTATGGTCCCTTGAGAACAGCACCCAATGTAATATTACCAAGTAGCTTTAGACCTTTATATCAGAAACAGGATTACAGTTTCCATATAACACATCCATGACCCCTTCAAGTACCATGATTTATTTTGCTCCATAGGCGTAAAAGGGACTTCCCATGACAGTTTCCATAGGCAAAGGGCTGTTTCCATGACTCAAACCCATGACTTTACTAACAAAGGAGCAATTTTATGTTGCCACCAAGGGTTGCCTCAAAGGTTTAAAATTAAAACTCCAGTAGGTAGACTTCCAAAAGATTGAAAGAAAAATAAAAGGTTTAAATAAACAAAATAGTTTTGGTCAGAAATGATCAGTGGAACTTACTCTCTTCCCCTTCTTAGGCCACAACAGAAATGGGGATTCTCTCCTCATGGGCCAGTTCAATTCAAAGCAAGCAGGTGACCTATACATATAAATTATAAATGAGAACAGGATTGTAAAAACTGCACATCAGTGTGCCAAATTTCACCAAAAAAAATCCTTAGACAGTGTAACAAACCAAAAGTATTCATTGAAATCGTCATAATTACGCCATGAAGAATGTGCAGCTTTGCCATTATTGTTTCTAGCAGCCTCCTGAACAGCTAACATAAATATTAACAACAATTCCAAGAACATATAGAAAAAACATATCAAAAGAAAAAATAAGACTCTAATCAGGTCTAAAGCCCTCCAATGAGTCAAGAATCATTGCCTGTAACCAAGTGAGAACATGAATGGTAAAATCAGGTCTATAGTTAGAGTTTATGATGTTAATTTTCCTCAAGCAAGCAAGAACCCCAGAATAATCCTCTCACGGGGACAGCATTAATTCCAAAATGAAAGGTGCAAATCACACAAAAACACGACTAAAAACAGAATAGCAAAAACTGATGACCACAGTCAAAGCTTAATGGACATGCTAAAGATAACTTTCATAAGCAGGTTAGCAAATATGCACCACAAACATGAATATGAACCCTAAAGAAAAGAGGATATATAGAAAGCACAAAAAGAACTGACCTCTGCCATCGTATTATAAATAGGACATATGATTTGCTCAAGGAAGGACACAGAGCCACTCTCAGCGGTACAGCTTCGAGCAGGATTAGCTTCTCCATGATCCACTATTGAATCCAACTCCCTTGCCATCTAGAACACCAAAATAAAGACATTATTAATGAAACCACATTACACCTGTCCAAGGGCCTGGTAGCCCACCCAGTCCGGGCTTGGACAAGAATTTTCACACCTTGGGCTGGCGCAAATTCAATTTAAGTAATAAAAAATATTTTTTTAATTTA
>JABEZY010265354.1:0-13141 GCA_013467495.1 Gossypium gossypioides
TTTGGTCCTTTATATTTTCTTTTAATCTATAATTCAACTTTTACCCCTTATTCAATCTAGTCCTTCTTCTTATTTTCTCTTAATTAAGCTAAATTCACTTAATTAAAACATAATTAAACACACTACTAGACTCATAAATATTTCTAATAATTATTTACAAGCCCATTTCGTTAAGACGGAGACCCGATAATGTACTTTTTCGATGCCCGTGAATTTTGGGTCATTACATAAACAGTTGTAAATTATTGTAAATTTAGCTAATTGTTTTGTATAGATTTTAGTTTTTATTAATTTTTCATTTTATAGAAACCGTAACATTCTAGAAAATGGAGTTTTGAGTGAGAACAAAGCCCATGTCGCAGCACAGAAATCCTGTGTTGCAACATCAAGGGTAGTTTTTAACAAAATTCAGAAAATTCTTTCGATTTCGCGAAACGGACACTACGTGTCGCGACACCGCAGCTGGTATACTAAAAAATCTAAAAATCTAGAGTGTGTCGTAACATTGAACCCCGATGTGGCGACAACAGTAAACTGCCAAGGATGTCGCAACACGGAACACCTGTGTCACGACATCACTGCAATTTCTCTGCAGGTAACTCAACCTAATAAGCGCAACCTAGCGACTAAACACTTATTTTACCCGAATTTTAACACTAAAAACTGTCATAGGGAATACTCTTGTCCCGTCTCAAAAAGAATCCGACAAACTGTCATATATATTATAACTTCCTTCCTATTTGTCATAAATTGGATTCAGGTGTAGGTTATGCTATGAGCTTGCAGACTCATTTTTGGCGGACTTAGCAATAGTTTCGAATATTTGAACAAATCTCCTAACTCTTATAAGAGTGAATTCCATGACTACTATAGATGTCAAGCAATGAGAATAGAGTTGGCGGATCAAATTAACTTGCATCACCCTCCCGTTACTCAATTCCACAAGAACAACAGCCTTCTTAGAATATTAGATCACCTTTCATCATACTAGTACGAATGGGTGTAGTGCGCAATCACATTTACAAGATAGTCCTGACGGACTTCCATATTAGATAGTTTTGACGGGCTTCCCACACTAGATAGTCCTGACAAACTTCTCACGAATACGATAATGCCATGGCCATGGGCTTCCATTCGTCCCACTAATGGCACTCATACGTCCTGCACAAGGGGGTCTCAAATGTCCCATACAATGGGCTCTCATACATTGATGCACACCGTTCTATATATCATTTCAAATGTCCCATACTAAGTTTTTTTCCCTTGTTACGCGAGCCTTCTTGGTCAATACAAATTAACAATCATTTCAGAAGCACTAAGACCATTCAATATCATAAAAATCATAATCTTTTTGCATGCAGGGGCCATATAAATCATTAACTGCCACTTTACCCAAAACAAAACAGAATCAATAATCAACTAAAACCCTTAACTACCTTCTTTTTATAAATTCCGGTAATTCAAGATTATTAGAAAGCTTACCAGATTTCTAATTTCTAATACTTAGATCTCAGTCTCTCCCCTTCATGCACGAACGATCCTTAATCTTTCTCTTTTCTATTACAAAGTAGAGGAAAAAAGAACAAAAAAATAAAGTAATTATCCCCGAAGAAAAATGCCTCCTAAATATGTAGTCCCTTCGACTCCTTTCACCCAAACCAATTCACAGCAACCTGGAAATATCGTAATCATTCGAAATACTTAGCTAGTTGTTTTCCATTTCTGTAGATTATCAGTTTACGAAACTTGTCAGTCGGATTAGCTCAAAGATCACACTATCCCTCTATTGACTCGGTAGAATTTTACCTGTTTTAAGCTCGGTATTGTGGCATGTATTTAGGTGCTTTTATGTGTCATATCTTGTGAATAGATGGTTTGGTTGAAACTATTTTTAATGTTTGAATTTTGAAAAACTAATGTTCATATATGCATAATTGTGATTTGGCAATATGATAGGCTTATATCAATAGAAAATTTTAAATGTGGAATGGTATGATTTGATCATGAAAATGATATAGTTAATCGTTGTTTGAATGGTTGAAAGCATGATAGATATAAGTTGGCACTTTTGCTAAGTTGTTTGGAGTGTTTTTGTGCCAAATTAAGGCAAGATGATCGAATTGAATTTGGCATAGATTAAGTGATGAAATGGTATGCATTTTGGAGTGTTTTGTGCATGTTCTAATGTATTCTTTAAGGCTCCTTTTGAATACAAGTTAGTTAGAGCATGGAATGGGCACCAAAGTATAACTTTTTTATTTTTTTCATTTTTTTATCTTTTATTTCTTTCTCTTTTTTTCCTCTTTTCTCTTATTTTTCCCATCCTTCTTCCTCTCATATCTCAATTTTTTTCTCCACTTTCTCACTTGTGCCGCCCCTACAACCCAGTTTTCTCCATTGTTGTGTTGCCCCATTCTCCTTCATTCTTATTGTTTTATTCCTTTTGTTTGCTACCATTTTTACACCTTTCTTGGCTGAATCTTTTACTGCCATTATAGCACTATTGTAGCCCCTTTAGTTGTTGATTTTTCTCTTGCGCTGCTACTCGAAAAGTTTTCACTTTGTATCTATTTCCTTCTTCGATTTGTTGTCGTTTTCCAGCATTTTACCAGCATCTTTGGCTATTGTTTTGATTACCAAAATTGTCTCTTTTTTTGTCTATTTAACCTCCTTATTGTCGCACAAAACAACCCCTTTGCTGCCAACTTTTATGGTGTTATTGCCCCTTAAAAACACCAAAAGAGGTTGTTGCTTTTCTTTGCATATGTTGCACATTCTTGTTGCCATTTTCTTCACTTTTCCCTTGTTAAAATAGCCCCTAATGTTGCCTTTTAATTGTGCATCCAATTTCGTTTGAATTTTCATCTCGGATCTAGAAATTGTGAAGCATAAGTGTTGTTTCGGTAGTGATCTAACATTGATTTCTTTCTCATTACTTTTCTATTATTTCTGAATGCCTCTAAGGCCTTAACCAATTATTTATTTTAGTTGCTAATTTTTAATAATTTTTATGTTGGAAGGATCGAATCTAAACTCCTCAGGTCAGCAGTGACAAGGAAGGTAATTCACATTCCCGTTTAATAGCGAAATAGTATAAGTTCATTTACCGAAGTTGGATTTGAAAGGTCGCTTATGTAGTACTGATTGGTCGAACCGCATAAAGGTGTTTTAGGCTAATTCTAGCCTTGTTTTGTCCATGTTGTATGATTAGGTTTGTTCGATTTTGAGTCGGGGAAAATTGTGGATTAGCGATTGGGCTGCAAACTTCCGTAATTCAGGTGTGGGACTTAGTTAAATGTGAATTATGTATGTGAGTAATTCTTGTTTGATTTGGCCAAATGATGACATGTCTTTGAGAGTTGTTCGATTGATGCTTATGTTCAGTGTTTGGCCGAATTGTGTGTGTACCCTTTAAGGAGAAAATTGAATGCACGTATATTTCTTTTTTATGCATGCCGAATGTTAAGTGCTAATCTACCGATCAAGGTATGAATCAAGTAATTTGGCCGATTGTTAAAGGCCTTGTTTGGGATTGCCTAAATGTGAAATTGTCATATGTGATTGTCGGATGGTTTGCTTTTATTAGGGTTGGTTATATGCATGATTGTGACGTGCACTACATTGTATATTATGAAAATTGTTATTGTTCATTGGTTGCATGTATAACATGCGACTCTCTGTGACACTGCTTCAATTGCATATTAAGTATGCCCTGACTGTATTGTACGTTGTTTGTTTGTTACATACCATTGATGCCATTGATCGATTGACTGAAAGTGTGCAAGTCATATATTGAAACTATTACCAAAAGCATGTTAAGCATGCCATTGTTCTGCACTGTAACTACTTCTGTCATGCATGATTGTGTTTCACTCATCGCATATCATATTGCATTACATGGAAATTGGGATTAATGAGTGAATGAGGAGTTTCGTAAAGTTTTGGCGGTATTTAAAACCACAATATTGTTGTCAGTGCACCGCACCGGAGTATTATAGAAGGTATTGGATATTGATGGTTTGACCACAACATTGGCAACATTGACTGCATCTTTTTAGCAGCTTGTCTGCATTATTAGCAGTTTACTGTAATTTACTAGTAATTTATCTGCATTTCTGGTAGATTGTCCACATTACCAGAAGCTTGTCTGCAAACTATTATTGGTGGTTTATCGACACTGAGTTAGAGCTCTAACTATTTTGGTGATTCAATAGACGGGTTCTGGAAACTCGTGGTGTGTAACAAATGGATGGGTAGGACCTTTTTGCATTGTCATTCTCGAGCATGCATATGCATAACTGTTGGAAGCACCATGAAAGTGTGAATTTTGTGTACTACTATAATTACCGATAATCTATTAGCTTTTGTGCTCAATTGTTAAACGGGTTTCTTACATGATTTGTAAGCTCAGCATACTTTGTTTACCTTTGATTAAGACTCACACTAGGCTTTTTAAACTCATCTCATTAGTTTAAAATTTTTCAAGTAGTTCGCAAGGTTAGGGCTCAGATTCGAAAATTTGGAGATCTGGTCTCAATTTTTATTGAATAAAGTATTTAATTTGAATTTTTTATTTATTTGGTTTGTAATAATTTATTTTACGAATTGTGCCATGGGATAGATTTTGGGGATATATTTAGTTATGGATGCATGAACGTTAAGAATTAGATAAGTTGAATAACTGACTGAATTAATAATTGGTCATTTAAGTTAGTAATTATGGTTTTAGTATCAAATTCTGAGCATTGATTTTTCCGCTGCAAAACTAGATTTTTTGGAAACTCTGAATAACAATTAATGGTAAAATATGTAATATGTTTTTAATTTAATGAGAATCTTTTCAATTGGAATTTTAATTAAACTTGGCAAAATTAATGTTTTAAAAAACAAAGAGATGCCCACTGCGATTTTTCAAAAAATAAGTAAATGTTTTGAAAACATGTTTCTGAAAGTTGGCTTGTTTCTTCTGGGTCATTTCAGTAGTCGATGTGACCTTTAAAATTCAGTCATAACTTCTGAATCAAGTTGGGCAGATTACAGAGAAATAATGAGGTGAGCCTTGAATACAAAATTGGGAAGAAAGGGAACAATGTCATGTGCCTAACTATTTCTAGTGTTTGAACCATTTTGAGTCATAATTTCTTTGAACTCATACTGTCACAAGCCTTAGAACATTACGAGCTTAGAAGACCTATGTGACTTAAGTATTCACCATGCATAATTTTCTAAAATTTCTAATAATTAAATTGGTTGAATGTTATTTGATTCTCATGCTTGTATCTTCTCTATTTTTGTATGAATTAGAATGAGGGTAACATGATTAAATATTTGGTCATTGGGTCACTTCTAAGTTTGTTAATTATTTAACTTTGTAAACTAGGAAATTTACTTTAGAAATTTTCAAATTGACAATGTATCACGATTAAGTCGTATGTTAAATAGAATTAATATCACTTTAATATTCGTTAACCATATTTTGTAGTAGTAATGTAATCCAAGGGACGTCTTCTGCGTGTTATGTGTTAGACTTGGTTTGCTTGAGGACAAGCAAAAAGTTAAGTGTGGGGGATTTGATCTGCCACGAATTACATTATTATTTACAACCTTTTTCACATAAGTTTAGCTTGTTTAATAGTTCAATTAAGTTGCTTTAGTATTTATTTATGATTTTACAGTTCAAGTCATATTTTGTGCTTTTTCCATAGTTTTTATACTATTTAGATATGTAATAAGGTTATGTGGTTGGAACTGTAACAATCCATTTTTCAGTGATATCGAAAACGGTGATTTCGAAACCCTAATTTTTATGATTAAGTAAGTAAATATTATAAAATAATATTATCGAGTCCATTATAGAATTATTTTAAGTTCTGGTCTAGTAATTTTAGCAATTAAACAGTTAATTAAGGAAAAATGACTAAATCATAAAAGATGTAAAACTTAATCGCTATTGAATTTTATTAGTTAAATGGCTTATTTAGTATATGTGGGAGGACTTATATGGTATTTAGACCATAATTAAACATTGGTGGACGGTTCATGCAAGTCTTTGGTGGAAATTTTGAATTATTTATAAAGGTAAATTGATAATTAAGTAAATAAAAACACAAACTAAAGAAATCAAAGTCACCATCTTCTTCATTTCAACTTTCCCAACTGAAAAACACCATTTTTGAACTAAGGAGAATCTGTCAAGCTTATTTCATTGCATGTAAGTGATTTTTTATTTCGTTTTTAGTGAATTTTATGTTTTTGATATCGTTGTAACTCAATCTTGTTAACCCAGGGACTAATTCGTAAAAAATTTAAAGGTTTTTAAACTTTCCATTAATGATTTTTAGATGTTCTTGAAGTTAAATAGTATATTTATGAGGTTGATTTTTAAATAGGACTATTTTGTAAAGGAAATTGTATTAGTTTTGAGCTTAGGGACTAATATGAAAATATGTTAATTTTAGCATAAAATTTCTTTAAATTTTAGTATTTGAAGGCTTATTAGGTATGAATATATAATCGGTTTTAAGTTTGGGGTTTAAATGTGAAAGATATAATAGTTTCAATTTTAGGGACTAAATTGAATAAAGTAAAAAAGTTCATGGAAACTTTTTAAAATGAAATAAATAGGTCATATACATGAAAATGAGTATAATAATGCAATTAGAATTGATAAATTAAATAAACTATTATATAGATCAAGGATTAAACCGTACGGAGAAAAATCGAACAAAAGGAAAAATTACAAAATAGTCCCTATGAATCAACTTGATTGCCGAATATAATAGGTAATTTCATAGGTAAGAAATGTATATTTTTTTTCTACTGAATTGTGAACGTGTATATATATGTTGTTCAAATTCATGGGTTGGGATTTGAAATGCTATAAATTAAGTACAAGGTGAGAAAAGACTTATTTGAAAACTGTTGAATATTTGTGAAACATGATTTGTATGATTTCGAAATGAACATGAGTTGTTTCCAGCACGTGTACTGATGTCATGGAAGTGTCCCTGATTTATAAATGTTACGAATCCTAATGCTCGTTTAAACGTAGTAAACGATTATGATACAGTTGGCATGCCAATAAGGTTAGAATGTGCACTTGTACAGGTTTGAACTTTGATGCTTATACTTTTCACTTTGGTGCCCCCTTTTTTTCACTTAGGTGCCCATGTTTGCTTTATGGTACTGTCTGGTGCAGTGTAGTTACCCGAGTATTTGAATTAATTTGCTATAGTTCTCGGGCTAGTTAAACTTGTGATTAATTAGCAAATGACTTGTTGATATATGTGAATGCATTTGAATGATCTAGATGAGATTCTTGATAAATATAGATTATCTTGTGAATTGAACTTGTGCAAATCTCACATGTTTTTTTGTAAATTGAATGTCAAGTTGTTATCTTTATCTTAATTGTTTAGATTTCAATTACTTGATTAAGGTAAGTTTGTTTATGTTTTAACTATGAACTTACTAAGCTATTATAAGCTTACTCTGTTTCATTTCCTGTTTCATGTAGTTGACGTTTTGCGAAATTAGGCAATCGGATCAACTTCAAGGCTCATACTATCAAGCTTCAGTTTTGGTAGATTTTGACTCATTTTATTTTGGTTTTGTGACATGTATATAGGTTGTGTTTTTAAATCATGAGTTTTAAAGTTAAGTTCTGAAAGTTGTAAAGTTGTTTATAAAGATTATTTCGCATGTGTAGTTGATGTGTATTTATCCTTGAAATCATGGTGGATTGTGAATTGGTAAAGTTTGATGAATGGTTGATTATTAGATGTATGATATAAGTTAGTTGTTGGCTTGAGACTTATATAGTCAACATTGATAAGTGAATGGCATGTCTTATGTTTGTTAAAAAGGTAAGTTTTGGTATGTTTATCATGGTAAGAATGTACTAATTCATTTTGAAGTACAATGTTTGAATGAATCAATGGAATAAATCATGTCGGTATTATAATTGTTGAATGTCTTGGTAACGATTGATGATTTGTTTGTGATGGTGCCAAAATGGCATATTGGTTAAGCACTTTAGGTTGTGTTGTTTCATGATCTGGACTGAATTCTTGAAGTGTTTTAGGCAAGATTAGGTTGTGAATAAACATGTGTTAGGTAATGCTTAAGGGTTTGGATTATATCTTTTGCAAAATGGCCAATTTTTTATGTCACGCGGTCATGTGCCACACACAATTGGTTGACACGTCCATGTGCCATTGGTAATTTAGATACAGGACTTTTGACACGGTCTCATTCTCTCACACGACCACAGTTTGTTACATGGCCTGGAGACACAGTTGTGTGACCTTGCATTACACGACATCAGCCTTGTACACAGTTGGAGTACACGGCTATGTGGTTCAACTCCACACAGCCTCAGCCTGTCACACAACTTGGCCACACGGTCGTGTAACCCCTTATTTTGCATTTTTGCCTCACTTTTCTGTAAAATTTCAAATTAATGATTGCTTAGTTCTGAATTGTTTTTAGAGCTTTCCTAAGCTCGATTTAACCCCGATCTTGCATGTATAACATGTTTTAACTAAATTTTTGATGATTAATGAATGTTATAATGTTTTTTTTAATTAAAACTACTTGCTCCTATTCTGTTATTTATTGTAGCATCCCGTAACCTTAGTCTAGAGATGGAGACAGGTGAGGGGTGTTATAGTAACACCTTGTACTCGACCCAAACGACGGGTTCAGTTACAAGATGTCACGTCGTACTTACATGACTAACTTGAACAATTTACAATTAAATTGTGTGACTAACATGAATAAGACAACCAAGCATTCTATAATCATTCTTAACTTAAGTCGAATATTGTCTGCAACAATCTTATCATATTTGACTGGTTGATCTGCCAAACTAAAACGCTACAGTTACATCCTAGTTTAAGTTATTAACATGCAAACTTATGAAAAGATTAACAATAATGGCTTTACTATATTTGAACGATTTCTCATCATAGAATATAATATACTAGTTTCATAAATAGTCACAAAAATCCAAACCCTGAGGTTCGGCCTCTATATATGCATGTTACAGATAAGAACACAGGTTCACCTAAGCTTGAACGAATTCTGGCTTGATCCCTCTTCAACTCCTTATATAAACCATCATACCTAGAAAACATAACAAAGACTAAGTAAGTTCAAATGAACTTAGTGAGTTACTAATATAACACACAATTTAGAAATCGGACAAGACCCAAGTAGAATAGACCCTGAATTCATTTATGGATTTATTCAGTTATAGCATTCATAGTGTGGCATACCTAAATCCTGAGTGGATGACGGACTATGTATGCGTAACTCGTACACTTTGATGTAAGTAAAATTCTGAGTTCAAATAGATAAGGAACCGAAAGCTGGTGCGTTGGGTGTACAACTTTTTTAGTATGTAGCGTAATTCACAACAGTGGAATTCATAGCCCAAAACATGGGTAAATGATATCCTCTCATTGGCATTACATGGTTGATGAAAAGTAAACGTGGTCGCGAGTCGTCTATTTTTGTGATGGAATTTACTCCAATCTTGTAATCTCTTGGGTACAATCCTCGGAACACTTCCTGGTATTCCTTTGTAACACAACTATATTACAAGCTGACATGTTTGTTTGCAGATACCGTACTTCAATTTCATATCTTAATTGCATGAGTTTAATCCCCAGCGCATGTACGTTAGGACGTGGTCAAAAGGTTTATTGATTGTATTGTGAGGTATTTGGGTGAGTAATTTGTGGCAATTGGAGTCGGTATTGGGTTGCAATTACATCTTTGTGTAAGGGTAAATTTGGTTTAAGCCAATAAGTGATCCGGACGATTGTTGAATAATATTATTAGGTAAGGCTCTGCAAGCGTAGGATCGTTGTGTTTGAACTGTGTTAACAAAGATTGATTGTGTCAAATTTTTGCTCTTATTTTTACGCTGCTTGTTTTCATTCTAACTATCGCTACAATGAACTGTAATAGCCTGATTTTCTGTGGGACCAGAAAGTGTGATTTCGAAACCCCATTTTTGATGTCCTAGTTCATAAATATTATTATTTACTATTTACGAGTATAATTTAATAATATATTAAACTATGGTTTAGTAATTTTGTTAATTGGAAAGTCACTTAAGGTATAAATGTATAGACCTTAAAGTCAGTGGTTTTGAAAAATGAGGTATTGGGACCTTATTTTCGTAAACCGAATAAAATACTTATGGAGTTATTTATAAGTTAATTATATTTTAGATAAGCAATTTTGTCGATTTAGTGACTGATTAAGGTGTAAGGAGTAAATCGTAAAAAGTGATAAAAGTTATTTACTATAGATTTTTTTTTTGTTTGTTAAAAGATGAAATAATAATTAATTAGGGCCTAAAGTGGCAATTAGCCCACTTCAATTCATAGTGGACAGTGGCATGATGATGTTTTAAAATAATGTTAAGTTAAAAACTAAATGATTATATATGTTATATGTTATATGTTAAAATAATAAAACCCTAACATTTTCTTTCTTTCTTCTCCAACCGTTCGAAACCAAGAAAGAAGGGAAGCCATTGTTTCTTGAACTTCAACCTTTTGTGTCTTGCATGGTAAGGTTTTTGGAACCCATTTCTTGGAATTTGTTTTGTTTTTGATATCGTTGTAGCTTAATTTAGCTAACTCGGGTATTAAATCATAAACTGTTAAAGTTTTAAAAGTTTGCCATTGATGATTGTTTGAATCTTTTGTTGTTAAATGGTATAATTGTAAGCTTAGATATGATATAAGTCTAATTTGTAATGTGAAATTTGTTAGTTTTGAGTATAGGGACTAAAATATAATTATTTTAAATTTGATATGAAATTTCTATAATTATTGATTGTAAAGGGTTATAAAAGGATAAAATTGAAAACGAATTGAAAAAAAAGTTCAAATGTGAAAGTTATAGTTGTTTCGATTTTAGGGACTAAATTGAATAAAATGTAAAACTTTAGGGGTTTGTGAAAATTAAAGAAAATAAGTCCATGCATATCATATCATGTTATTAAATTGTTGGAATTGATAAACTGAATTAAAATTATTATATATATCAAGAATTGAACCAATCGGTAGATAAATCCGAAAAAAGGAAAAATTACAGAGTAGTCTTCAGGGTCGTGTTTGTTGTTGTTTTGGTTAGGTAAGTTCGTATGGACTTACTTTATTAATTCTTGATATGTTTGTATTATTTTTTTTCTATTAGTTAGAAATATTATATATATAAAGTTTTTGGCATCAAATGGATTAAATCGTACAATATGAAATATATGATAAATATGAATAGATGTGTGGTATTAAATGAATGTGAATTTTTTATATAATTGGATGACGTGTATTTGATGATATCATATGGTTTAAAATGTATTTGGATTGCTTTTTGAAACGAAAAAGATGTATACAGCTACAGAGATTGAATTGGTATGAATACGATAATAGTACTATGCGCATATCAAATGTTTGTATGATATGATGATATGTATAGAATGATGTTACAGCGATTAAATTGTTATTCATATAGTGATAAGGCCCACGTGAACTTAGCACACGATTAGGATACGAATGGCATGCCATTAGGGTCTAAAAGGAATCAGGTACCGGTTTTAGATGTCTTTACCGATGGTTGAGGTCTTACTTGTGTTGCAGATTCTCCACAGCTCATTTGAGAAGCATCGAGTAAAGTGTAAAGTCCTAATTTATAGCTCGTGTAAGCAATTATATTCACAGCTCGTGAAAGCAAATACATTCAGAACTCGTGTGAGCAATTTAAGTCTCGTGTATCCAAGGTTATTTTACTATAGTTCTCCGAGCTAAAATGTTACATTAAATAGAAAGGTAATGATTGGAAAGGTTGAATGAGAATTCTAGGTAAAGTTTATGATTAGTATGTTTAAAAAGTATAAGATGGAATGGTATAGTATAATGATGTATAGAATGAATTCGATGTTCATGTTTTGATATGGAACTAACCAATTGGTTTGTTGTGTGAATTTGCATAAGGATGCCAAAGGAAATATCATGCTTGTACCTTTGTAATTTCAATTGATTAATTATTTAATGCTTAGGTAAGTTAAGTTTATTTCTGTATGAACTTACTAAGCATTAGAATGCTTATCGTTGTTTCTTTTTTCTTCTCTGTAGATCATCAATTGTGTTCGGTTCGATCGGATCACACCGGAGCTCATACTACCCGTTCTACGATTTAGTAGACTTTTGTCTATTTTAGGTCGGTTATACGTGGCATGTACATAGGTGGCATTGTGTATATATATGTTGTTTTTTAGGCTTGTTGTTTTGGTCTCTATATTTGATTTGATATTTGGATGAATGTAAATTATATGTATGAAAGTGTGTGGTTGATGCTTTGATCACGTTATATTTGATGGGTTGAATGGCATTTTGACGTGGAAATGGTATAATGAATATGAATGTGTTGAATGAAAATGGGTACTTATAGATTATTTTACCTATTTTGGCATGAATTGAAATAGTACTTTGAATTGATTATGTGAGGTGTCATTGAATGGCATATTGGTTTAAATATTTACAATAGTGATGTATGATATGTGTTAACATGATTATTGATTGTTTTGAGTAGGTTTAATTCATGTTATATGCTTAAAGTTGATGTCTTGTAAGGTTGGGTTGAAACATATACAAAATGACTTATTTTTGCACCACACGGTCGTGTGTTAGATATGGGCTGGTGGCACGACCATGTGATTTTTTGGTAAAAAGGAACATTAAGGGTCACACAGCTCCCGTTTGTTACACGGGCCAGCCACACAATCGTGTGACTACTGGAGGACGTGGCCATTTTTATGCCACACGGCCTAGACAAAAGGTTGTGTCTTCTGTTTTACATAAATGTCCTTATATTTTGAAAATATTGCAATTTGATCCTTGTTTGTTCTCGGGTCAACTTTAGAGCTCATGTAATCTTGTATAAGACTCGAAAAAAATTTTAAATTGTATTAAATGGTTAAAGTTATTAAATTTTGACTGTTAATTGTTTATAATTGTTCCATTTTGAACTGTAGCATCCTATAACTCGATCCCGACGACGAGGACAGACAAGGAGTGTTACACGAACATTTAGCAAGGTTGATTTATCATATCTACAAATTAAT
>JABEZY010265374.1:0-10521 GCA_013467495.1 Gossypium gossypioides
TATGTTTAGTTATGCTATAGACTTACCAAGCTATAAAAGCTTACTTTGTTTGTTTATGTCTTTCCGTTTAATAGACTTGAAGATCAAGCTTCAAGCTCGGGGATCGTCAGCAAGATCATCACTCTATCTATTGTCTCGATATTAAAATGTTTAAATTTTAACTTATGGCATGTACAGGCTAGACAATGTTTTAAAAGTCTTACTTTGATGTATTGAATATGTAATTAATAGCCATACAAAAATAGCTTATTTCCTTACAATTTACTTGGATTGTAATGTCTGTTTCAAGTTGTGTTTGATTAGTAATGCCTTTTAACCCTAATTCAGCAACGGACATGGGTTAGGGGTGTTACAATGGGGCTAAAGAGTTTAGAGATACATTTGAAGATGATCCAGAGAGAGCTAAGTTTTGTTTGGAAAATACGATCAGAGTTTTCAATGAATTATCATGTACACCGACAGAATGCGTGAAATGTGTTGTATCATTATTGAAAGATTCAACTTATTAATGGTGGAATACCTTAGTTTCAGTTGTGCTGAGACAACGAGTAGACTGGGAATTCTTTTAGACTGAGTTCCGAAAGAAATATATGAGCTAGAGATTTCTTGATAAGAAAGGTAAAGAGTTTCTTGAGCTGAATCAGGGTCATATGACGATAACTGAATATGAAAAAGAGTTTGTTTGACTTAGTAAATATGCCTGAGAATGTATACCGCCAGAGGTTGCCATGTGCACACAGTTTGTAGACGGGTTAAACGAAGGCATCAAGTTATTAGTTGGGATCCTTGAATTAAAAGAATTTGTAGTTCTTGTTGACAGAGCTCACAAAGCCGAAGAACTAAGTAAAGCAAAAAGAAAAGTTGATTATGAAGCTCGTGATTCAGGAAAGAGATCAGCGAGAAAGTCATACTAACTGCTGTCAAAGAAGTCGAAAGAATATAATGGTCGTTCGTTAGCTTCAGTGGGTTATTTGGGTAAAGAGAGATGAAAACAACATGCAAGCTTGAAGCCTTAGGCTACGTTTGTAGCAAGCGTAGGCAGTGTTAGAAACAACAAGACTGAATGTCAGTAATGTAATCGACGACACTTCGGTGAATGTAGACTGAAGGACGGGGCATGTTTTAAATGTGGCTCGTATGAACATTATCTCAAGGATTGCCCGCTAGGGTCCGATAAAGAAAAGGCTCAGACTACTCCACCGAGCAATACAGCTGCAAGAGGGAGACCCCCTAGAAACACTGGAAATGTGGGTAACAGCCGTAGTGGGGCGAAAGACTCTAGTGTGAGATCTGGGACATGAGCGCCAGCTAGAGCTTATGCGATCTGTGCTCAAGAAGAAGCTTCAGCACCAGATGTTATCACTGGTACATTTTCTATCTTTGATACTGATGTTACTACTTTGATTGACCCAAGGTGAACACATTCATATGTATGCACGACTTTAATGTCAGATAAGAAATTACCTTTTGAGTCTACTGAGTTTGTGGTTAAAGTAATGAACCCCTTAGGTCAATATGTATTAGTTGATAAAGTCTGTAAAACCTGTCCTTTGATGTTTTGGGGTTGCAACTTTCCGGTTGATCTAATGTTACTACCCTTTGATGATTTTGACGTGATTTTGGGTATGGACTGGTTAACTCTGCATGATGCTGTTGTGAATTGTAGACGAAAGCATATTGTATTGAAATGTCAAAACAGTGAAAAGTTTTGAATTGAGTCAGATAGACTGGATAGTGCATCTAATGTTATTTCAGCTATGTCGGCACGAAAATATGTTAGAAAAGGTTGTAAAGCATATCTTGCTTATATAATTGATTATAGAGTTTTTGAATTGAAACTGGAATTGGTTCTAGTGGTATGTGAGTATACGAATGTGTTTCCAGAAGAGTTGCCAATAATACCGTCGATTAGTAAGGTTGAGTTTGCTATTAAGCTAATACCGGGAACATCTCCGATATTGAGAGCTCCTTACAAAATGACACCTACACAGTTGAAAGAGTTGAAAGCACAGTTGCAAGAGTTTACAGATAGGGGTTTTGCTAGACCAAATTTATGTCCTTAGGGTGCTCATGTGTTATTTGTTAAGAAAAAAATAGATCCATGCGATTATGTATTGACTATCGACAACTCAACGAAGTCACGATAAAGAATAAGTATCCATTACAACGTATAGAAGATCTGTTTGACCAGTTGAAAGGTACGACAATATTATTAAAGATCGATCTTTGTTCTGGTTATTATTAGTTACGAGTTAAAGACTTAGATGTGTCGAAAACCACTTTCAGAAATAGGTGCAGACATTATGAGTTTCTTGTGATGTCATTTGGTTTGACTAATGCACCTACTGTATTTATGGGCTTAATGAACAGAATCTTTAGACCGTATTTAGATAGATTTGTTGTCGTATTCATTGATGATATTCTGATCTATTCACGAGATAAGACAGAGCATGTCCAGCATCTGAGAATTGTTTTGAAAACTTTACGTGAAAAATAATTGTTTGCTAAGTTTAGCAAATGTGAGTTTTGGAATCGAGAAGTCATATTTTTGGGACATGTTGTATCGGCTGATGGCATTAGAGTTTATCTGAGCAAAATTTTAGTTGTGGTAGATTGGAAGTCTCCGAGAAATGTATTTGAAGTCAAAATTTTTTTGGGTTTAGCCGGATATTACAGAAGATTCGTCAAGGGGTTATCGATGATACTACATCGTTGACGAGATTGCTGCAAAAAAGATTTTAAGTTCAAATGGTCCAAGAAATGTCAGTAAATCTTTAATCTGTTAAAAGCATTGTTAACCAAGGCACCTGTATTAATTCAGCCAGAGTCTGGTGAAGAATTTGTGATTTATAGTGATGCTTCATTGAATGGTTTGAGTTGGGTTTTGATGCAAGAGGGCAAAGTGATAGCGTATGCTTCTAGACAGTTGAAACCGCATGAAAAAAATTATCCGACTCATGATTTAGAGCTTGCAGCGATTATATTTGCCTTGAAGATTTGGTGACGCCATATGTACAGAGAAAAATTTCATATCTTCACGGATCATAAAAGCGTAAAGTATTTGATGTTGCAAAAAGATTTAAATTTGAGATAGCATAGATGGCTCGAGTTATTAAAAGATTACAACTTGATCATTCATTATCATCTGGGAAAGGCTAATGTTGTTGCTGATGCATTGAGTAGAAAATCTTTATTTTCTTTATGAGCTTTCAACATGCGGTTAACGTTGATTGGTGATGGTTCGATTTTTGCTGAATTAGAAGCTAGACCGACATTTTTGCAACAGATTTACGAAGCTCAGAAATGTGATGATGTTTTGATAGCTAAACAGAAACAGATTGAGACGACACCTGATTCACATTTTCATGTTGGTTCTGATGACAGTTTGTACTTCAAATGCAGAATTTGTATTCCAAAAAATTCTGATCTTGTTCTAAAAAATTTATAGGAAGCTCACAATAGTAGCTTGTCTATTCAGCCTGGTAGCAATAAAATGTATTGCGATCTGAAACAAATGTACTGTGGCCAGGTATGGAACTAGAGATTTCTGAGTTCGTTTCGAGATGTTCAGTTTGTTAGCAGGTAAAAGCTGAGCATCAAGTACCTTCTGGTTTATTACAACCAATGATAATTATAGAGTGGAAATGGGAACGTGTCACGATGGATTCCGTATCAGGTTTACCTCAATCACTGAGAAAGAAAGATGCATTTCATTCCAGTGCATACAAAATTTTCACTCGAGAAATATTGTTATATTCTTGATTGATGCATTGTTGATCGAAGCATGTGGTTAAGATCGTTAAATTGCACGGTGTGCTAGTTAATATTATTTCTGACAGAGATCCACGATTTACGTCCCGATTCTGGAGCAAGTTACACAAAGCTCTAGGTACTCGATTGCATTTTTGTATCATATTTCACCCTCAAACCGATGGTCTCGAGGACATGCTTCGATGTTGTGTTTTAGAGTTTGAAGGTAACTGAGAAAGATTTCTGCCATTGGTTGAATTTGCTTACAACAACAGTTATTAATCGAGCATTAAAATGGCACTGTATGAAGCTTCGTATGGTCAAAAGAGTCAAAATCCGTTATACTGGACTGAACGCAATGAGAAAAAACTTTTTGAGGTTGATTTAATAGGAGAAACTAACGAAAAGGTTAAAGTAATACGAGATAATTTGAAAGTAGCTTTGGATCAACAGAAATCCTATGCGGATTTGAAAAGAAAATACATCGAATTCCAAGTTAGAGACAAAGTGTTTAAAAGTATAGCTTTAGTAAAAGTTCTCTGGCAACATCATGGAATTGAAGAAGCTACCTAGGAACCAGAAGAAGCTATGAAAGTGCAATACCCGAACCACTTTTCTAGTAATATTTTCAGGGACAAAAATTTATTTAGCGGGGAGAGTTGTAACAGCCCGTTTTTAGTAAAATCAGAATAGTGGTTTTGGGACCCCAAATCCGATGAGCAAATTATTATTTTATTATTATTCTAATGTCTCTAGGATGTTAGTAAGGTCGTACTAAAATTTTGCTAAGAGATTTTGAGTTTGCATGCTTAATTAAGTGAAAAGACTAAATAGTAAAAGGTACAAAAGTAATGTTCTATTAGTTAAAGGTATCAATTAGCTATGAATTTAATTATGAGTGGACTTAAATGGTAATTAGACCATTTATATTGTTAGTGGACAAACATGAACATAAATTAAGTGATTTTATGGTTAATTGTAAGGTTAAAAAGGTAATTCAATAACTTGTTAAAGAAAAATATGTAAAAACAATGTATCATCTTCTTAATTGGTTCCTTTCCACTGAAAATTGATGAATGAAAAAGCCATATCTAGGGTTTGAAGCTTCGGACACTTTGCTAGCTTGCATATCATGAGAGACCTCATAGAGATTCTGATCGGGGAAAAGCAAAAGCCTAAGATTGATCGACTACGTTTTTACGCTTTGTTTGTCGAGGTAATTTTGTATGATTAAATAATGTTTTAATGTGATATTGATCTATATGTTCATGTATTATTTGACATGTATCTAAATGATATTTATCCAATGATGTCACGATAATTATCGAGCCCCGTTTGAACCTTAAGAATTCGTAGGATACAAATGACATGTCATTAGGGTTTTCATGTTTCGGGTGATGGTCTTGAATGTTCTACCAATGGCTGATGTCCTGCATTTATTACAGATACTCCACAACTTGTGTGAGTAGCATCGTGTAGCTTACATTTTGACCCACAGCTTATGTGAGCACACCCATTTCACAACTCGTGTGGGCAACTATGTAAAGGAAAAGGAAAGGTTATATGTTTAGCACACTTCGTGTGAGCTTCCCCACGTATATGATGTTATTCTAAATGGTTAAACGGGCACGAAAAGGAAATGATTGATAAGTGTTCAAATGAACTATGTCATGAATCTATGAAAAGGTTTGAAATGGAAATGTTCAATGAAAGTATATCTATGTTCATGAAAAGGATGAATTCAAAAGTTGTATATTCATGTACAACTAGCTTACCTTATGATAATTAAAGTGAATTATGTGTTAATGCACTAACATGTGTTGTTTATGGTGATTAGGCTTGTGCCAAGCTTCTGGTTGGATTATATCATACCTAATTTTAATGTTATGCTCAAAATGGTAAGTTATGTTCATGTTTTACGAAGTCACTAAGATTATATGCTTACAGAGTTTTCTTTCCTATGTTTTATAGATAATCGGAAGCTCGATCAGTTTGGCGAAAGTTATAATGGCATGTATACGTGGACTTATGTTTTAATTTTAGTTGATAAGTTCGGCTTGTATATGTTATTTTAGATTGATGTAGTTTTGGTACTTTTGATGCCTTGTTGGTATGCGTTACTATAGTTAAGTTTGATGCATGTTTTAATGGCCAACATGGTATGTGAGGGAATAGTTTGACAATGGTCAAGATAGGCTATACTTTGTAAAGGTATTGAACTAGATGTGTATGAATGAAATATGGTCAAATATGTATATGTTTAGGTATGTTGTATTTTTTCTTTTTTGGTGCCTTGTATGGCATATAGGTTGTATGGATTTGATCTATTGAATTGGTCATTTCATGCATGTTTTTGTAAGGTTATGAAGCTTTAAAGTTATGCACAAAATGCTTGTAGGTACATGTTTGGGATGGTGATGGAAATGACTTGAATTTGGCCAATTTCATGTCCACATGGCCTGAGACATGGGTGCATAACTCATCCATGTGTGACACACGACCGTGTGTCCCCTGTATGTTTTAAGGTTTGCAAGTCAAGTAGTTACATGACCTAGCACACGGCCTGGCACACGAGCGTGTGGCTTGGCCATGTGACCCAACTTCAAAAGTTACACGGGCCAAGACACGGCTGTGTGTCCCTATTTTTATTGTTACTCGACCTGAGACATGGGCGTGTGTCTCAGTTGTGTGAGTCACACGACCTTGTCACACGGCCGTGTGACCCATGCAGTTCAATTTTTCCAACTTTTTCTTAAATATTCCAAATGTTTTCAATTTACTCCCAAATTGTCTCTAAAGTGTTTTTAAGGCATCGAAGGCTCGGTTAAGGGACTATATGCATGTAAATGAACAAATTATGCTATGTTTATATTAATGTTTGGAAATGTAGGTTTTTATGTTACATTTATCCAGTAATGCTCTGTAACCCTATTTTGGTGACAGATACGAGTTAAGGGTGTTACATCGAACCCTTTATGGCTCTTTGCAAAATAATCGGATGTTGATTAGATGCCATGATTGGAAGTGATTCTGTGTCACTCCTAAAAAGGATGTAGTGGTCCCTATAGTCCATGAATTCTATGCCTCCCTTAAACACGAGATAGTATGGGATAGGACAGAGGTATATGTGACTATTGTCACAGTTCGAGGGAAAGAAGTTTCCATATATCCTAGTGATATTTGTGAATTTTATGAAATCCTCTTTCATGAAAAAGATTTTATTAATGAAATAGATTTGGATAGATTGCAAAATATTGATATGGAGGATGTCATAAACTATTTGACTCAAGGTAGGGGGACTTGGCACTATAGACCGGACAATGAGATGCCAACAAAATTCAATCAAACTATCATGTTTCCAATTGCCAAAATGTGGATCCAATTCATTGGTACCAGGATTGCACCCGCATTAAATGTTCCTAACGCTAATGTCATCCGAGCTATTTTGTTATATGGCATTTTACAGTGTAAATAAATTTGTGTAGGATGGTGGATTGTTAGAAAAATGGAATAATGCGTGCAAAGAAAAAAAGCTGGACTTTACTTCCCTCATTTAGTGATAGCATTATGTAGAAATGCCAAAGTTCCAATGGGCGAGAACGAACAATTCATGAAGCCAACAAAGAGACTAAGTGGCGACACATTATATATACAATATGTTGAGCTTCAACGAAGCAAATTACGGAATTGAACCAAAGAAGGAAAGAAATGATAGACGTTCCAGTATCGCTCAAAAGGAAAGAGAAGACCATGGTTCGAAGAGGAAGCAATAAGAGCATAGAAGAAAAGCTTGATAGGACGATTCGGTAGATGCAGGAAACAGGCCTGATACTCTAGAAATTTGCAAAGATGAATGGGTTATGCAGTCTAAATTATCCCTCGGATATGTTCAAGCCTACTCTGACTCATCGAGATGAGGGGGATAATCTTAAAGAGGAAGGTGTTGCTCAAGAGTACCCTAGAACGGAGGACGAATACAAAGAAACATTTTAGCCACAATTTTGTACACCAAAGGGGCCTGTTATACGAAGCCCAACTCGCCATGCACCTTCAACAGGTGGGAGCTCTCACCAAACACATGTTAAAGGAAAGGACAAAGCTCCGATGGAAATGAGGCGATCGCCACATTGGGATGATGAGGAGGATGATTGAGTATTTTTTTTAGAAAGACTTGTATTAATGATTCTAATTTAGACTTTGTAGGAGTAGGATTAATAAGTTCTACTACATTTTACATTTAAGTTTTCTATTTAAGAACCCAACATGAAGTAGACACAAATAATTTGAACTTTATACGAGCGAAGGAAGAAGCACCCACCAATAGGAGCTGGAGCAACCACGATCAATTGAGTAACTTCTTTCCTTATCTTTTTAATGGCTACACTTTGTGGACAATGTGTTAACTAAAGTGTGGTGGGTAACATAGAAAATTTGTTTTTAATTTGTTCTTTGATTTTCTTTTCTTTTGTGTGCTTGAGCTTGTAGAGATACAAATGATTGGTTAGGAGCATGTATATAGGTTGCTTATGTTTATGAATAAATTTAGCATGGTGATAGGAGATTTTAAATTTATTATTATTAGATGACTAAAGTTCTATATGTTACGTTGTAAATTGGCATTAAGCAATCAACTGTACCGAGTGATATATGAAATGGTTTGTTTTGCTCCAACAATTGACATAGAGGCTTTGATATATAAGAAAAATCCTTGATGAAGCGGCGGTAAATTCCAGCATTCCCGAGGAAGCTTCTGATTCCTTTCACTGAAGTGGGTGGTGGTAACTTTTCAATGACTTTTATTTTTGCTTTGTTGATAGCAATTCCTTGCTGTGAAATTTTGTGGCCCAAAACAATGCCTTCACAAACCATGAAGTGACATTTTTCTCAATTTAGTACCAAATTTGTTTCTTGACATCGGCAAAGTACTGATTCTAAAATTTTTAAACAATCTTCAAAAGTGTCACCAAACACTGAGAAATTATCCATGAATACTTCAAGGAATTTCTCCACCATGTCAGAGAATATTGCCATCATACAACACTAGAATGTTGTTGTGGCATTACATAACCCAAAAGGCTTTCCCTGCTAATTTCTCCAGCATCTGATCTATAAAAGGCAAAGGGAAATGATCCTTCTTCGTTGCTTTGTTGAGCTTTTGATAATCCGTATAAACTCTCCAACCAGTGACAATACGTGTGCAAATGAGCTCGTTGTTATCATTGCTAACTATTGTGTCTCCTTCTTTCTTGGGTACACACTGAACAGGGTTCACCCAAGAGCTATCAGAAATTGGGTATATAATTCCAACATCCAACCATTTAATAATCTTTTTTTTAATTACTTCCTTCATGATAAGATTCAGTCTCCTCTGCTGCTCAATAGATTTGTCATGGCAATCTTCAATGCAGATTGTTGGGCTAATTCCTTTGATATTCGTAATTGACCATCCTAAAGCTTTCTAGGATTTCTTTAAAACCTCCAGTAATTGCATCACTTGGTCTATTGTAAGCTCGACAGAAATAACTACATGCAGTGTATCACTTTTTCACAAATCAGCATACTTTAAATGCACTGGTAATGGCTTTAAATCTAGAACTGGTGGATCCGTAATTGATGAGCAAGAAGGGTTGAAAGAGAGACTTGATAAATCTAATGATTCAAAGCTCCTTTTGTATCCATTTTCAAATTGCTGAGTTTCCATCAGTTCTTCAGATTCTTCAGTCAAATTTGCTTCATTTAATTGGACAGAGTCTGCATTAAGAATTGTTTTGCGTATGTTTTGCAAATTCTTCCTGAATCACAATGTCAACAAATTCTATAGCATGGCATTTTTCATTTGGGTCTGCACACTTTAAAGCATCAAAAACATTAAATGTCAACTGTTGATCATTAATCCTCAAGGTGAACTCACATTTTTGTACATCAATCAATGTTCTACCAACTGCGAAGAAAGGCTGTCCAAGTATTATAGGTACCTCTTTATCTGCTTCACATTCCAAAATAATAAAATCTGCTAGAAAAATGAACTTGTCGACTTTTACCAGTACATTTTCAATTTTACCTTCTGGATGGACATATGATCTATTAGCTAGTTGCAGTGTGACTGTAGTAGGTCTTGCCTTTCCTATCCTATGTTTCCTGAAAATAAACATAGGCATTAGATTGATACTTGCACCTAAATCGCATAAAGCATTGCCTGCATAATAGTTTCCAATCAAACAGGGTATAGTAAAACTCCCTAGATATTTTAATTTTGGTGGCAGTTTGTTCTTTAGCATTGTTGTGCACCCATCAGTAAGTGCAATAGTTTTGAATTCCCCTAACCTTCTCTGCTTGGATAGGATATTTTTCATGAATTTCACTTAGTTAGATATTTGTTCTAATGCTTCCACCAAAGGTATATTGATGTGTAATTGCTTCAAGACCTGCAGAAATTTCTTAAATTGAGCATCTTGTTTTGACTTTTGGAAATGCTGTGGAAAATGTGGTGGTGGCCTTCCTTCCATTTGTTGGGGTTGCCTTGCCATGGCATTTGTATTTGCTCGACAAGATGAATTTGCTTCTGTATGTTTTTGTCTACTCCTATCTTTTGTAGTTTGTTTCAATTCTGGTTCGAAAGTTGGGCTTCTAGGAACATCGAAACTTCCCTTAGGCAAAGCATCATTCACAAATCCTGGCAGTTGAGTGCCACTCCAGAGTGTTATGGCTTTACATTATTATTTTCCTTGAGATCTAGAACTTTCTATGTCACTAGGCAATGCTCCTTGTTGT